>CAUYON010031793.1:0-28579 GCA_963573935.1 Arctocebus calabarensis
AGTCCCTTATGCTTGTAGGTCTGTTTCCTGACCTCTCAGTTTCAGAAGAGACTAGGTGAGACTTTCTGCATCTCTATGGAAAGAAGCATGAAGATTCCTCCCAGGCTCTGTAAGGAAAGAAGTATGGAGAATCCTCGAAGACCTAAAAGTGCACGTTCCATTTGATCTCACGATACCATTACTAGGTATCTACCCAGAAGAAAAAAACTTTGTTTTTGTTTTTAATAACAATAGTTTACTAAGAAGGATAGGTCTGAGGATATCCTGTAGAGCTGGTTTAGTTATGGCAAATTTCTTCAACATGCGAATGTCATTGAAGTATTTAATTTCTCCATCAGTTTTTAATCAGTGTTTAATTTCTCCATTCAGTTTAGCTGAATACAGGATCCTGGGTTGAAAGGGATTTTGTTTTAGGAGATTAAAAGTCTATGACCACCCTCTTCTAGTTTGGAAGGTTTCAGCAGAGAGATCTGCAGTCATTCTAGTATCCAAAGTACTCAAGATGAAACTAATTTATGGCTTTTATGTGAAAGCTATAACCCAATTACAGCACAACAACTGGGGCAAGGGGCAAGGGAGGAGAGGGGACGAGGGAAGATGGGCAGAGGGAGAGTGATAGATGGGTCCACACTTAACGGTGTGTCTCAGAAGGGTATAGGCGAAACTTACTAAATGTAGAATATAAATGTTTCCACACAATAACAAAGAAAATGCCATCAAAGCTATGTCAACCAGTTCAATGAAAATAATTCAAATTGTATATAAAACCAGCACATTGTACCCCAAGATTGCATTTATGTACACAATCATGATTTAATAAAAAAATTTAAAAAACAATAATTTAAATATAATTATTATTTAAACAATTGTTATTATTCCTCCCCATAGGGTTGTTCAGAGGATTAAGTGAGAGGTGCTTATGAAGTATTCAATGCCATGATTGGCATGGGATAAAGCCTTGGTAAAGGGTTTACTACAACAGCTGTCAGAGAAGGTTTTGTCACCTCCATTTACAACAATAAAACAAAAGTGGGGAACTAAGTAATCTGCTGACAGTTGAAATAGAACTACCTGGTGCCAAAGTCAAGGCTCCCTCTTCTAGTTTCTCTGGAGGATAGAACCCTAACACGGCAGGCAATTCTACATCCATAGCTTCTTCCTTCAAGCGCTGGTTTTTACCCCATTTGCACATTAAAATCACCTAATTCCAAGTACTTTTTAAAAATAGTAATGCCTCAAAATGAAATACTACCTCACATCCATTAGGATCACCACTCTCAAAAAACCAAAATAGGGTTAGTGAGCACGTAGCAAAACTAGAACTCTTGGGTACTGTTGGTGAGGATGTAAATGGTACCACTGCTATGGAAAACAGTATGATGGTTCCTCAGCAAATAAGAAATAGAATTACCATATGACCTAGAAATCCCACCAAAGAATGGAAAACAGGTACTCCAAAAGAGATTTGTGCACTCGTGTTCAGCAGCAACAATAAATAAGTTGAAGCAAGCCAGGTGCCCATCCCTAAATGAATGGCAAAATAAAATGTCATACATACATACAATGGAGTATTATTGAATCCTGAAAAGGAAAGAAGTTCTGATTCATGCTACGATGTGGATGAACCTTGTGGACACACTAAGGAGAAATAATTCAGTAGCAAAAAGACAAATACCACGAGATTCCGAGTATATGAGGTACTTTGAGTAGTTGAACTCATGGAGATAAGAAGTAGCATGGTGGTTGCCAGGGTTAGGGGCCGAGGAATAGGATGTTATTTTTTAGTAGGTATAGAGTTTGAATTTTGCAAAATAAAAAGAGTTCTCGAAGTGGATGATGGTGAGTGTACAACAGTGTGAATGTACTTAGTGCAACTGAACCGTATGCCTAAAAATGGCTAAGATAGTAACTTTTATATTATAAATATTTTACTACAATTCAAAACAAAAACACATATATTGATGCCAAAACTAGACTAATCACAGACTCGACACTAGGGTGCGGCTGGAACTCCCGTGTTTTATAAGATGCCAGCATTTTCTGTTGCACAGTGAGAGTTAAGAAGTTTTGCTCTAGAACAACATGTCCCAGCCTGGGCTCTACTTCCTGGAAATACTCATCTTCAATATCAAAATGTCATTTGCTAGTTTGAGTTACAATGAAAATGAAAATCACTGGCATCACCTCCTGCAAATATTCTCTTGAGCATATATAGTCTTCTTGGAGAAAAGAAAAGGAACTTCTGTCCTGGGTTTGCCAACAAGAAACAGTCTTCTGTGTGTTTATTTTATTCTGAAACACACCTCACTCTGAATTCTCTGACCCAGGAATTAAAAAGCTCTGGTATCTGGAGAAAGCAAACGGATCCCAGGCTCCAATCAAGGAAAGAACGCCTGGGGAATAAGAAGAACATTACAGTGTTGTATAAATTTCTGGTGAGGTTTCAGCCTGCAGCATTGTCCTGAATTCTATGCAAAACACCAGGGATGCTGGTGAATTGGAAGGTGACTTGGATAATCACGGGCCTCGGGCCCTACTGCGATGATGAAGTTAGAAAAAATAGAAAAGATAGGTTTACAGTCAGAGAAAGAGAGGAAATGAAGGAAGAAGAGGTTTATGGAGTGTGCCAGAGGATGGGAGAGAGAATTTGTTGCAAATTGGGAGGATGATGGTGTGCTCTAAAACAATTAAGTGTGCATTCCCTTCTGCAAAGAAATGGCAAGGAATTTAGTTTACCTATGGAGGAAGAAAAGAACTGATGGGGAGATTAGGATACTTAAAGTCTTTTATCTTTGTTGCCAATAGGGAAAGGAGGGTCTCCCTTTCATTCTGGAAATTGCTGTTGCCAAACTAATAAGTTGGTGCATTGTTTGGGGCAACACTGCTCAACAGAGCTTTCGTCAATGCTGGAAATGCCGAGCGATGTGTTGAGCTGGTTTTACTAGCTTGACAGAGCTGCTTACCACTATACATTTTCAGGAATTTTGTAAGGTAATTATTAATCACCATCCTTACTGAGAAATTAAATTGTATAAGCTTACTATTAAATGCTATGTTTAAAAATAAATTAACAAATACTCAAAACTGATCACCCTTTAGTTAGTTTAGTGCATTTTAACTATTACATATGTACTCTCCACTATGGCAGGCACTAGCCACATGTGACCATTGAGCATTTGAAATTGGCTAGTGCAATTCAATGCAATTTACATGTAAATAGCCACCTGTGGCTAGTGGCTACTGTAAGTTTCAGGTTTTTACAGAAAGCAAAAACTTATCAGAACTGATAACTGGCAACTCTTAACAGATCTGATTGCTATCATAAACTTGTTTTTGCATTTTGCTTGCTAAATGAATATCTATCTCTTTCATTTGAATGGTTTTGGTTTTTATTATCAGGTTGTTTGGATCTCAAGTTATTGGGAGGACAGGGAGGAAGGAAGTAGCAGAGAAAGCTGGAGAGAGAGAGAATTCACTCCAAATTGAATTCCTGTTGCTTTGTGAGGTTGCAAGCTAATGCCAGGAGGGAAGCTTGGAGCTTGGTGTGCATCCCACAAGCAAAGCCAAACGACAAAAATAATTGTGTGCTCCAGAGCTGCCTTGGCTGCCGCCAGTCATTGGCAGGCATTTCTGGGCTTCGTTTGGGGCTCAAGAAACAACACTAGACTCCTCAGATGGAGCAGAGACCCCAGCTGGGATCCCTGAGAGTGTGGGCTGCCACCAGGATTTGACGTTTGCTAGAGAGTGACCTCAGCTTCCCCGCAGCCGCAGCCATGTGAGATCAGCCGGTCAGTCCACTGGACGGTGGGTTCTCAGGGCTGTTGCCTTAAATGCGCCCAGCCCACTTCCTGCCCGGTTCCCCAGGTAGCTCCCTGCTTTAATTTCCCTGCAGGCTTCAGAAAGGATGCATTAAATTATAATCACTAGCTGTTTTGTGAGCAGCCTTTTGTGACCAATAATGACTGTAATGAGAGAAAAGAAAAAGGGAAAATGGGATGATTGAAGCTCACTGGGATGCTTTTGCTGAGCTGTTTGTAAAGCAACACAAACAGACAACTGGGGCTCTTCTTTGTCTGTTAATTTGTATCTGTGTTTTCATCTGTCACTGAAAGGTGAGCCTGTTTACTAGGCATCTGCTAGACAACAGAGACCCCCTTCACTTAACCTAAGGTGGTGTCCCTGAGACACGGAGTCACGTGACTGCCTCCCACAGCCTTTGTGGTGGTGTTTTATAAATTAACTCTGCAAGTCCCGCCATGCACTGAACTACTGCTACAATTCTCTCTGCCCATTAAAGCTTTGACATCCTAATCAACCTGCCCCCTCCTTTCTGGCTTCAGGGTTCAGGTTCTTTGTGCCCAGCTGGACCATTGAGACAGCATTCAACATCTTCCCCAAATGTCCAGATCCAATGACAGTACTCCCAGGGTCTAATCCTCAGCAGCTCCCTCCTACCTGTGAGCAGCTGCAAAGACCTTCCAGGACCCCTGCGGGGCTGCATTTGTGCAACTTGGCATTAGACCGCAAGTTCTCCCAGGGCAGGGACTCTGTTGTACCGTGGCAAAGTGGCTTGCACTTTAGATTAAATCCAAACCAAAAAGAAAAAGAGATTCTCATCTTTGCATTAGGCGCTGCAACTCAGCCATGAAAAAAAGGGAGAGAGAGAAAAACACAAAAAGTTTGCACTCCTCCCGAGAGAAATTATTTTCAAACTTTTTTGTAAACAGTAGAAAACTTATAACAATCTTCGTTTGTTATCAAAAGTTGAATGCCTGAAATCTGATATCTTGTACCAACTCTGGATTCCTGAGGTACGTATGTCAGGGGCCACACCAGTGCCAGCCAGGATCCAGTCAGGAAACCGTGCCTTGGAGCAGGAGAGAGGGCTGGGGTGGCAGACGGGCATCCCAGTCTACTTTTTGCTCTGCCATTAACCTGCCGCTGTGTGACTTTGGGCAGGGTCACATTCTTTCTGCTATAAAATGAAAATGAGGTCAGAGGGTCACCAGTGTCTCTCTGCTCTAAAAAGGTATGATTTTAAAAGCAGGAATAGCTGGGCATGGTGGCTCATGCCCCATAATTCTAGCACTTTGGGAGGCTGAGGTGGGTGGATTGCTTCAGCTCAGGAGTCCGAGACCAGCCTGAGCAAGAGCCAAACCCCATCTCTACTAAAAAAACAAAAAATAGCCAAGTGTCATGTGCACCTGTAGTCCCAGGTACTCGGGAGGCTGAGGCTAGAGGAACTCTTGAACCTAAGAGTTTGAGGTTGCTGAGAGCTGTGATGCCATGGCATTCTACCCAGGGCAACAAAGTGAGACTCCATCTCAACAATATAAAATAAAAGAGGCAATAGACTATTCCAAGGACATGGAGACCCCCAAATCCATTTCTTTTCAATTTTTGTGACTCTTCTCAGAGGTTTTGGCATCACTCCCATTGGACTCGTTCAACAGACATCTGCCCATCACAGATGGGTGGATGTGTAGGGCTGGTCCTGAGTTCTCACTGATCTGCCAACCTCTCTCCATCCTAGGCTTTAAACCCCACCCACCTGTGGAAGGATGCTACAGAACTTGCTTAGACAATCCTTTTGTCAACCCTTTCTCCTCCCCCAAATACAATCCAATATCAACTACCCATTAGGGCTAATTCTGGAGAGTATATATCATTGCTTCTATCTTAGACGTTGTGGTGCATAGCCAGGTCCCTTCTTGGCTCTGGGAGGATCAGCTACTGATGACTTGTGGTCGCATTCTTCTGGAGGGCCTCCCCAGTGCCCTAGGGAACTGCTTCACTCACATTCATGTCCTACGATAGAGTTAAAGATGGCGGCGGATTCTTTGTTACTCTTCCCATAGAGAGGTGGGGTTGAACCCACTCACCCACCTTGAATTCCAGGCAGGTTCCGTAACTGCCTCTATCAATAAAATTCAGCTGAAGTGATGCCAGGCCAGTTTCTGGGCCCAGGACAGAGGTCGTAAGAGACATAAGAGACTAGACCACTCTGTCTTTTGGCGGGTTCTCTGTGAACCATGAGCTACTATGGAAGAATCCCAACTGTTCTGAGACCACCACACTGGACAAGCCACATGTAGATGATCCAGTCCATGATCTCAAGGGAGATTCTTGCAGTCGCCCCCTCTGAGGGCCAGGCACGTAAGTAAAGCTGTCTAGAACCCTGCCAAGCAGCCCGTGTGCCAGCTCACTATCACCAAGTGAGCCCTGCCAGTATTACGCAGGTCAGAAGCATCAACCAGCTGAGCCTTGTCTGAATCCCCAACCCACCAATGTGTGAGATATGACAGAATGCCAAGTTTAGGAGTAGTTGTTACATACCAGAACTTAACTGCCTCTCTCCTGGGAGAGGCTCATGACCAATGAGTGGTAAATGCCAGGACTTAAAGGCCAGAACCCTTGCCTCAATGTTGGACGTTCTGAAGGGCCTCTCAGTTCCAGAAGTCCATGAAGGAACGGCTCAACCCGTATGTGCCTTCTATCTTGTCTTGTGCGTCAGCTTCCCCTCCATCTAATCACCTCTCTGCTGTGTGTATCTCCCAGCAGAACTAGGTACACGACACTCCATCTCAGCTTCTTCTTCCCAGGAAGCCCATCTTAAACAGCTCCCCAACTTTCTTTCTTCAAGTGACCCTCAGTTCCTTTTCCCCTTCTCCGTCTGGATTTGGGGTGTGTGAATAAAATGATAACTCAGCAAGATTCTAACTGCTACAATACTTGGTGTCTTTCGGGGATGACCTAGTGGTCAATTAGTGTTTGTTGAACAAATTTTTTTTTTTTTTTGTAGAGACAGAGTCTTACTTTATCGTCCTTGGTAGAGTGCCGTGGCGTCACACAGCTCACAGCAACCTCCAACTCCTGGGCTTAAGCCATTCTCTTGCCTCAGCCGCCTGAGTAGCTGGAACTACAGGCGCCCACCACAACGCCCAGCTATTTTTTTGTTTTGGCCGAGGCTGGGTTTGAACCCACCACCTTCGGGTTATGGGGCCGGCGCCCTACTCACTGAGCCATAGACGCCGCCCATGTTGAACAAATTTTTGTTGAACAGAACAATCAAGGGGGATTGTAAGAGTAGTAAGCGACTTGCTTTTTAATTGTGTGTGCGGCAGTCTGAGGAAAGTCTAAATCCCTACAACCCAAGCCATGTCCATGAATCTTTCATCTCTCGGGTAACTAGAAAGTTTGTTGGGAGCTATAGGAACCAGTGCCTCAGTGGCTGAAATAAGCACAGAAAGAAATATTGGAGGGGGGGTTTCAGGGTGGAGAAGGCCATTTAGGGTTACCAGGTTTTTCATCTGAGTAGAATTAAACCATTCATGTAGCAGGGTAGTTAGTAAATGCAGAGACAGGCAGTCAGGCTGGACTAGTTTGTACCTCTCTGCGCACCAAGCTTGCGCAGATACTACCCAAGTGATACCAAATTCAGGTGAGAGATAAGAACTTCGCTTTCAAAGCCTTTCTAAATATACAAAGCAAGAAGAGAAGACATATAGTTACAAAATAGTCCATAACCCAGGGGAAGAAATATTAACACTCCACAGAAACTTGAAAATGAAGGGAGGGTATGACCCCATGGAATGGGTTTCTCACTGAGTTTGAACACCTGAAGCTGACCTAGTGCTTCATTTTAGTTGCAGCTTCATTGTCCTGAGATGATTTCCTGGCCCTACTTTTTAACTACTCCCTGTTAACCTTGTTTGCCACTGCTTAGGAAGCATCTAGAATATGATGGGAGCCATATAAATTCCTAGCAGGAAAAGTCATCTGGTGAATTGCCCCAAATCATCTCTGCTGCCTTTAGGCAAGAGATTCCTCTTATTCTTTTTTCCTGTAATTTTTACACATCCCCATAACGCCAACAACTTAAGACTAGAAATAAAAATAAAATTTTAACATTGATACTCTTTCCACTTGGGTATTTTCCTCTAAGTTTCTACAGTGCCTATTCAGTCCTTGCACAATGGAAAATGTATGCATGAAATAAACTTATTTTATTTTTTGCAGTTTCTGGCGGGGGCCAAGTTTGAACCCTCCACCTCTGGTATATGGGGCCAAGGCCCTACTCCTTGAGCCATAGGCACCACCCTAAACTTCTCATTTTAAACCAAGGGAGGCTGCTGAGAAAATAAGTCATTGAAGAATAACTGAAACTTAACCTCTGCCCCACCCCCTCAATGCCAGGGTGATGCGGAATTGAGCCCAAGAGTTGGGGTTGTTGTAAGCTACACACCTCCTGGCTAGGAGGTTCAGCAATACTTGGCACAGCTAAGAAAGTGCCTTTATCCTCAGAGCTGAATCCCTGGGCAACATCCTCTGTGGACTTTTTAGGATGTGACTGTCACCAGTGGCCACCACACTTTACCTCTTATGAGAATTTTGTGAGTAGAAATCCTAGATTGGCATTTCTTTTCTTTCTAGCCTTGGTTTCAGCTAGCCCTTTGTTCAGAGATTACTGAACTAATTTTAGCCACACCCACAATTCTCTTGGTGCTGAATGAAGAGAAAACATCTGGCAGAATTCAGTGTGGTGCCCACATCTTCAAGGCCTCTGGATGTCTCTCTCTGGGGCACTCTGTTTTTCAAGGATGTTAAGCTTCCATAGCCGTCAACATGAGTTGTGACTCCTGAGGACCCTAAGGCCAGGTGATCCTCCCAACAGATCCTGAGAAACAACCCAAAAGTCTATCTCCCCCAAATCTGTGAGGAGTCTCCCCAAAATGCAAGTTTGGTGAAGCTCTAGGTAAAGTTTTCCAGTTCTTTCTGGGACACTTGTGCGTGTGCCTCAATTTACCTAAAAGGTGCTATGTTGCATTCAAAGCTAAGATTTTTTTATTCCCTTGAATTTATGTGTGTGTGTGCGCGCATGCGTGCGTGCGTGCAGGAAGTGGGGGCCTAATAGATCGAACAAAGAAGACATTTCGAAGGGGCACCAATGCCATGGGCTTTCTCATCTCTTCTCTGATTTCCTTATTCCTTTGTCCTACTTTCCTAGAAAATGAAGAGAGAAGTTGGAAACCGGTCTTGCAGGAGGGCCCCCAAATGCCCAGGAGGGGCCCCAGGAGGTTGTTTTTTTTTAGGAGTAAAGAGGCTGGGAGACTTGGTCAAGCCAGAGCCAGCCAGCAACACAGCAGATACTTGGCAGTTGGACGCAGCGACCCTGAGATGTTCACACCTATTTTCCGCAAGTATCTCTGAAGTTCCTAAGAGGACACAGAGCTGATGCTCTCACCTGCATGCACTCCACTTGGCCTTGCCACTTAGTGTGGGTGTCACCAGGGAATATGTTAAAAATGCAGTCTCAGTGGCTCGGTGCCTGTGGCTCAACGGGCTAAGGCGCCAGCCACGTACATCTGAGCTCGCGGGTTCGAATCCAGCCCAGGCCCACCAAACAACAATGACAGCTGCAACCAAAAAAGGGCCGGGTGTTGTGGCAGGCGCCTGTAGTCCCAGCTACTTGGGAGGCAGAGGCAGGAGACTCGCTTGAACCCAGGAATTGGAGGTTGCTGTGAGCTGTGATGCCATGGCACTCTACCCAGGGTGACAGCTTGAGGCTCTGTCTCAAAAAAAAAAAAAAAAAAAAATGCAGTCTCAGTAGCCACTCTGGGCCCCCGGGGATCTATGCAGGAACAAGAGCTCTAAGTGAATCTCCTGCACAGTAGAGTTCAGAAGAACTGGCACATGGGGTGACCCTCCCCGCTAGCCACTCTTGGGGGCCTCCTGTGGCACCTCCCACACGTGCCCACTTGTGGGTACCTTGGCCTCGGCTCTGCCCTGTCTTATCCACCCAGCAACCCACACAACTTTCTGCAGCCTGACTAGGCCGTTCCTTCTTCATGGTAATCATCCCATTGTGTCTCCTAGCATGCAGGGTCCTCGGAGATCTGGGCCCACTCGCGCTGTCCTCATCCCCAGCTCGGCCACAGCCAGCCAACCCTGCACATTCGAGGCTGATTCTGGCTGTCTGCCTTTGCACTGGTTCTCTCAACCCAGAGCCCCTTCCTTCTCATCCTGTCCTTCCATTAGGACTCAGCTGAGGTCGTGCTCATCCTGGGAAGCTGTCCTGGTGTGTCCCTACCTAATAAGCAGAGCACGCAAAGACACACACACACACTCCAAGCTGGGCTTGGTGTCCCTCCTCAGAGTTTACATACAAATGCCAAGTGCACAGCATTCTTATGGCATTCTGTATTCTCACACAGACCTGTCAACCATCTTTCACAATAATCCATCTCTGACACCAGGGTCCGGAATAATATAGTCAGCCTGCTATAGTGGTGAGAGGGGACTCTGGAGCTAGCAATCTGGGTTCATGTCTGGGCTTTGTCACCACCTGGCTGTGTGACCTGGAACAAGTTACTTAACCTCTCTGTGTCCCAGGTTTCATCATCTGTGAAGCAGTGAGATATCATCTGAGATATCTACAGTTGCTGTGAGGATGAACAGAGTTGACACTTGATACATAGACATGTAACATAAACATGTTTACTGTCATGTTTTAAATTACTCAAGTTTGTACTCCCAGTGACTAGGAGAGTGCTTGCCACAAAGTAAATGCATGATAAATAAAATCTTGAGTGACTGATAATGTGATCATGCTTGTTGGGTTTTATTGTATTTGATCGGCCAAATCTAGTACCTCTTTGAAGTCCATGAGGTTTGCCTTATTAGCCTCATGTGATAAATGAGGAATGGGCTGAGAGAGGTTCCCTTGCTTAAGACCTCACAGCTAAATTCAAATTGGGGGCAGGGCAGAGCTAGGATTCTTTTTGACTTGTTAGTGCAGAATCAACAACCCTGCTGTTAAATCTGCCCAATAAGAGTTTAGTGAATCTTGTTTTTTTTTTTTCCGAGACAGAGTCTCACTCTGTTGCCCTGGGTAGAGTGCTGTAAGTCACAGCTCACAGCAACCTCAATACTCCTGGGCTCAAGAGATCCTTTTTGCCTCAGCCTTCCTGTAGCTGAGACTATAGGTGTCTGCCGTGATATCTGACTAGTTTGTCTATTTTTAGTAGACACAGAGTCAACTCTTGCTCAGGCTGGTCTCAAACTTCCGAGCTCCAGCCATGCATCTGCCTTGATCTCCCAGAGTGCTAAGATTACAGAGGTGAGCCATTGCACCTAGCTGAAGATTAAAAAATCCTTATTGGAGCTTCATGTATGTTATAGTTTTGATAGGTTTCAGGGAAGAAAACAATCTAGACATGCCTTTATTCTGGCAGTTATAACCATAGGTCTCTTGTACATGTATTAAAAAATAAAAAGTAGGCTGGTAAGGAAGAAAAAAATCTTACCTACAATATCTTTTCAAAAATTTATGACACTCTTATTGACATTATAAAGGGCAGTATTGCTCAGAAAATATTATTAAAAAGACAAAGTGGGCTGTCTGGGAGGCCTTGGTTATCACAAACTGTCTGTAGTAAGTGATGGGTTTAATATTCCAAATGAGCCTACAGTGCCAGAAACAGACAGACCCTGGGTTTATTAACATTGAAGTCACTTTTACTTAGCTACTATTTTCAAGAAAATTCCATCCTTGACCATACATACCTATTCTTGGTGCTCTAAGAAGCAGAATACAAGGATCTCAGAGGTCTCTTTTGCCTTTTCAGGCAAGAAAAATTGCATTTTGAATATGCTTACCTGGTCTTTTGTCTCCAGTGAAAGGGTGATAAAATGTACAGGAAACTACTCTCTAGGGTATATAGCAAGATCTAACCCAGGACCAAGGGTTTAGTGAGCTCCATAAGAAAACTACTGATATTTCTATTTCAAGTAATTTCTTTTGTGATTGAATTGAAAGATATGAATACAAGAAATAAAGCTGCTATTTTAATTCAACATATTTGGATCAATTACTGTTAACTATTTGTAGGGGATATTAACTTATAGTGCCATTGTTACTGGTTTGAATACAATGAGTTACAGTTCTATGATGTATTCTAGTAATACATTAGCAGAAAACAAATTTTAAAATAATCAGTCTATGGTCTGATACATATTTATTACTACATGTAGTGCATAATACATATTATATGTCTAATACATATTTTATTAATCTCTCTTCTTTCCTCAAATGAAGAAACAATATTTATATAACCATTCCTATTCCACTGTAGCATGACATACTATGTAATACCATTAATACTTTCATGTTTTTGAGGTAATAAATCCCATTTGTATTATCTTGCATGATCATTGGGAAAAATACCTATGTTATAGTTTATTACTACCCTTTCACAGATAAAAAAGTAAAGTTCAAAAGTATCAGATAACTCCCCTAAGATCACATTGCTAACAAGTGGCACCTGTAGGTTTCTCAATAAAGTGACCATAGGCTGTAGCACAAATTTTAAGAACTGGAGCCAGAGGGGCTATTGTAGGGAAATACAGTTCAATTTAATAAATGTCCTATAGAAGACTAAAAACAGGCCTGAGAAGTAACCAGTGATCTCATTCTCCACTATTAATGGGTGATGGCTAGTTGCATAGAGAATGTATCTGGAACTTATACAAGAACTTATTGTTTAAGGGAATTGAATAGAAAGCAACAATATTTCATTGTATTATAGAAAACAAATCCTAAAGAAAAATTCATCTTTGTAATACTGCCTTTGTATATAACTAGAGAAGACCCAGACTTCTGCTTGGGTATGTTGCTGATTTGTTCACTCAGTATTTATATTAAACTTCCCATATAACATATTCTACATGTAAGTTTAGTTTAGTTTAGTTTTGTTTTTGGCCGGGACTTGGTTTGAACCTGCCACCTCTGGCATATGGGGCCAGCGCCCTACTCCTTGAGCCACAGGTGCTGCCCTCTACATGTAAGTTTAAAATAGAAGATAGAAAAAAAATTTACCTGCCATACAATAAGTTATAGCTTCCTGAAGCACGTCTTCTTGTTAAATACGATTTAACTTTAAAACTAATTGGATTTTAGCAGTTGGTGTATAAAAACAGGCAAAAAAGGTAAAGAGATGGAGAACAGGAAGCCTTCTTTCCACCCCTCAAACTCCTAAGGAATTACACTTCTCTGGGTTTAATGAGTCTTGAAATTACAAAATATGTTAACAGTGTAAAATAATAATGAATTTATACTCACTGTTGTACCTTTATTACATAGCTGTATTTAGTAAAATGGAAAGCTTATATTTCAGGTATTGAGAAGCTCTTGTTATGGCTGAATCATTTACTTGGCTTCATTGTTTTCAAAAGCCTATTTTTTTTTTAGTTAAATCAATGTTGCTCCATTTATAGCTGACCATTCCCTCTTGCAAATGGCCTGAAAAGCCAGGACATTAAAGTAATAGGTGACCTACTTAAAAGCGTTCATTTACTTTTGTTTTGGCAGATCTTTAAATATACTCATGGACTAAATGTGCTGTTTATAAGTTATCTATCACTACATAAGGTATTGTCACAAAATTTAGCAGTTTAAAATAATGCATGTTTATTATTTCAGTTTCTGTGGGTATGGAATCCAGGTGTGGCTTAGCTGGGTGCTTTGGTTCTTGAAATCTCACAGGGCTGAAGTCATCTCAAGGCTTATCTGAGAAGAATCCTACTCATTGCCAAGAATATATGTTTATAACCTTCAAGAAAATGACTTTATTTAATTGTTTATAATTTACATATTTTCCCCTTAATTTTAGACTATAAAACATGCTTATGACTTTAGTATATATCAATGAAAAAGCAATAGTAAATAGTTCTCTATTTTAAGCAAATAGTATGTTTTACTGTGCTGAAAATAAAAGGAAAGGAATTGAGGGGAAAGAAAAGGTTTATTTTTCAGTCTTCTGGTTCTCACAGAATGACAAGAATCAAACAATTTATATTTAAGAATCAAGTATGCAATTTTATAAGCATTTTGCTTGGTATAATACATCAAATATTATAACACCAGGTCAATATTTAGCATATTATAAATAATACCTAGCGTAAAAGTAGAGACAAATTATTGGTACTCACCTCAATCAAGGATGGATTCTTTCATTCAAAAATTACAGTGGAATTTCTGACTCTGTAACTTGGAGTTCTTACAATGCTACATGTTGATTTGTTTGGACTTTTAATGGGAATATGTTTAAGGAAATAAAGGTTTATGTGGATACTACTCTCTTTTTCGAAAGTTCTCCAATGTGATTTATATTGATAGCCTTTTATTTTCCAAATATTTTCAAAATTTTGACAGCTGCTAACCAGCTGTCTTGCTACTATGCTATTTTAAGAACCACCACCTCTCATATAGATTATGGCAATTTCATTCTTGCTTTTCTCCCTGATTCCGCTAACAACCCTCTCCCCCATCCCCCTTATGGCCTGTGATCAATAGAGCAGCTTCAGCAATCTTCTTAAACTGTGAGTCAAATAGTATCACTTCTTCATCAATGCTATCTATCAGAGCCTTCTCATTTCACTCAAGGAAAAGCTGAAGCCCTTCTGAAGGCCAAGAGGCCCAACAGTTGGGCCACCATTATCTCTGACTTCCTTTGCTTATTCTTTTGCCTCTGGATCACTATGTTTGATGCACGATTGCTTTGTTGCCATTCCTTACACCCCAGGAGTGTTCCAGCCTTTGCATGGGATGTTCGTTCAGCTTGGAATGCTCTTCTCCCAGATACTTGCTTGATCTATTCACCTCCTCTTTTAAATAGTACTTAAGTGTTTCATCTCATTACTGCTGTCTGATCTTATTTAAAAGTTGAATGGTACATCTACCTGAATACCTTTATCCACATGCCCTGTTTTTTTTGTGTCCCTTTTCATTTTTAACATCACTTAACTATTTGTTTAATTTTTCTCTTTCTCCTCTAATGATGAGCTCCACACAGGAAGAACTTACTGTCTATTTTCTTAGCTAAGAAAAGACAAAGCTGACTGGTACATTCTATGGTTGGTGCTTAAGAAACTTAATAAAATCTCCTTTTTTCTCCCTTAGTAAAATACATAATTGGACTCATGCTTACCCTATCTCACCTCTCACATGAATAGAAAATTTGCATTGCTTTATTTATTTAAAACACAGTCATTCTGGTTCCTTTACTTTCTTGATATTGATTAAATGTCCAGGAAGATCTGAGTTTGCATACAGTCTACTAAAAACGTACATCTAAAAACTACATGAATTATATAACTGGTTTTCCATGGGCTAGCTTATATACAACACATAGTAATAACCAACTCTGTGATAAGGCAACATTTTGGTTATATGTTTAATAATTGTGCTGATGACTTATAACTGCTTATTATGAGAATCAGGATTTAATCTCTTACTAAGTTATATAATAATTAGCACGTAGTAAATTAAATTGTAGTATCTCACACCATATTTACTTATTTTCTGATATGTGTAGAAGCGTATACATTTTCTCAACTAAAGGCTGGAACTTTTTTTTCTCTCTTTTCATTTATTTTATTTCTTTCTTAGATTTTCTGTCAGTAAGCAAAGTGGAGAGTTCTTCAAAAGTTGCTTATTTTTAAAGGCCCCCCCAGGCTGCACTGAATCTTGCTTTGGTGGTCTGACCCAAGTTCTCACTGTGCCTTGACCTGGTGCTTTGGTTGGGTTCCCTAAGATTAAGTTAAACCTAACTAGATGAAATGTCTGGGTACAGAACCCTACCTAAGTTCTATGAAATTGAAGTCACATAATTGGACTAAAGTGATTTTGATTGGCAAGAAATTTTAACACAAAGCAGCTTCTAAAATGAAAGTAAATTCTAAACTTAGATTACATGAACTGTAAAAGAATACACAGAGTATAAGAAATAATGATACAATGCTGTTTTGCATGCAGCTGTATGATTTGTTGCTTTATACTGACAACCTATAGCAAATTGATAAAGGGAAGTTTTACCACTGAGAGGGTTGCTTGATAACCTGTGGCGTAAGTGAGAGAGGATTTGGAGCAAATAGAGCAAAGAAGATATAAAAACTATTCTCAAGGGCTGTCCTGGGCAAGAGGATTTAGAAGTTTAATATTGTTTGAAAGGTACAAAAAATGGTTGAAAATAAAATCATAGTTTTTACAAAAAGACCTTTTAACAAGAAGAGGCTTTGGAAAGTGGAATGTGTTGCTCTGTGAGGAAATGAGACCCACATTGCGGGACACATGTGAGCAGAAGTCCAGATGTTCCAGCTTTAAATGGAGCCTGAGGTTGATGATTTTCAGTTTCCTTCCAATTCTGAATTTCTATGTTTTCTTAATAGAGAAAGACAAAAGAAAGCTAGTGCATGAAGAACTGGAGTTGTGCTTAATATAGACTTGGTATTTATTTATAATAATCTGATAAAGAAACTCCCTGAAATGTACATTCCTCTTAATGTCATAGGAGGAGCCATGTCAAAAAGCAAACAAAACTGAAAAACTAGATGAAAACCCGCAGTGAAATATAGGCACTAGTGGTATTTTTAATTTAGAGAAAGGCAGAAAAAAATAATAAATCAAGGAACTAAAAAAAGTCAGGACTCAGATCTCCTAATAATAACCTCAAGCAGGAAGAAGCCCTGGCTTCTGTAATATCACAGAAGTGCATGAGAGAAGTTGTTGTTCACTGTGACCTTTATATAATCTGGACAAAGGAAAGGCAAGAACAGCCTGTATCCTGGTATAAATCAACGCTCAGTATGTTGTGCTGTCTAGAAAGGCGGAACTGAAGGAGGTAAGGCATTAAAGGAAAAAGTCATTACACTCATATGAGGAAAGTTCCAGCTGTGTATCTGTTAAGATTGTATCAATGGGCTGACTGTGAACTGTTTCCCACAAGCAAGATTTTAAATGGTGATATTTCAAGAGCACATATTCATTCACCTTGAAAGTTTTAATGAGAAAATCAAGAGCAACTAAATCATCTCTTGGCATGACCAGGCCTTTCTAGAATCTTCTTTCTTAGTCATAGGTATGGGCATATGTCTTTCTTTGTTGTTTAAGAACACATTGGTACATAGATGTGTGACACCGTTTCTCACTGGTTCCACTTACTTGATACGTAAAGGAAGAAATAAGATAGAAACAAATTGAGAAAAATTGTTGTTTCTTTTTGGAGTATAGCCTGTTAGGGAGGGCAAAGAAATCTACTTCATAATAAAAGCAAGAGATCTTTTCAATATCTGTTTAAGTATGTTACAAGACTGGGAATGTTTAAAACAGATCGAAACCGATTATCTAGTATAAAGTATAGGGACCATAAGTGCTCCCCACCTGTCTTGATTAATAGTTCCTTATCTTTGCTCTACAGTCCTCAATGATGTTGCATTTAATTATTACATGATAGGGCCAAATAGTGATAATTTGTTTTCCCTTTAGGCAAAGGAATATTTTCCTTTATTTTTTCTTATTTTACACATGAGACTTGCATTATTCTGATATCTAAATCATGTACCAATATGGGACTTCACGAAAGAAAGGAATGAATGAAGGTGATAGCCTTGTTTTCAAGAAAGTATCCAACTCATCTAAGATTTCTCCCTAGGAAAGAAGTTGTCTGTAGTCAATAATAAAGTAAAACGATCAGATGTGTTCACAGTGAAGAACATTTGTACAATGTGGGCTAATATGTGAATTTGCAAGCTTGCTTCTTTTTGAATCTTTCTGGAAAATGCATTTCCTAGTTACCATTTAATATGAACTGGTGAGCCAAAGAGATAAGAAATGGGAAAGTATTGCTGTGGCAAATGTGTTTTGATGTGGCATCTATCTTTGCACTAGATAGGAGACATTATGATATTTATATAGACAAGAAATGATGAGAATATGAGTTAACAATGGCAGTGAAGTTGGAAGAGTAAGAATAACCTTTTTTTATATTGACTTTCAGAATTTCTCTTATTCTACTCTTCATTCAAAAATAAGTTCCTGATTACAAAATGATGACCTTGGGACTCATATTTTTCAATCAGAATAAACATATTTACCGCTTTTTGAAACCCTTTAATTATGGAATTAAACACCCCTTTTTAATATGTGGGGGATAATTTTTATTTCCTACTCAGTATTCATGAAAATAAAATAAATTATAAAGTGTACTAACAAACCTAGTTAAAAGTTTTCATATGGAAATTTGAAAGAGGGAAAATTTGGTAAGTTAAAAATAGTAGGGAAGAACGGTGAAGGTGAGGAAAGTTTAGGGTATATTCACATAATTGGCTAGAATTATCACATTTATCTCCCTGGGTCTTGAACTGAAGAAAGAAAGAAATTCATTAAGGGAAGATTATAAACTTTGTTCCTCTTAACCTTTCCTTGGAACTTTCAATTATTTAAATGTGCTATTTACCTTTTTTACCTTTCTCTTACATGAACAGCCAAGCTTTTCTTTATTTTCATTATAACAAGTCTCTAAATGAAAACAAAGGCCTGATACAGAAACTCTCAATCACAAAATCATTAGCAAATCGTTCACCATGGTTCTGCTTTATAACAACCAATTTCATAAACTTTTTTTTCACTTGCAACCAATTTACTATCATATCATAAATCTGAACAAACTCCCCAATCTAATTAAAATAGAAGTTTTAATCTCTTCTCCCTAGGTTCCTTATCACTAAGAAAACATATTCAATAGCAGAGCTCACAACTGAGCTGTCTTGGATTACTAAAATTTCATTACTGTCATAAAATTTGTCACACCACATTTACAGATAGATAATAAATTATCATCAAACACTGCACATGTCTAAATAGATGATTTGGGCTTCTTTGAGGACTGGACTGGGTAACCTCCCTCATTATCCCTTTAATCCTAACTTTTCTAGGATTCTGTGATGGTGCTTACCCAGAATAAGGAGCTCCATGTCTGAAGAAGAATGTTGTAGGAATAACAACGAGATAGCAGATGGAACACCCAGAAGCCAGTTGATTTTTACCTAAGAGGCAACTACAGAGGTAACTGGGCTTAGAAGAAGTACAGTGATTGTTTTGTTCCACAAGTTCACTTTTCTTAGATGTCTATTAAGGTTGATTATAGGCAAAATTGTGAATTATGAAAGATTACTTTTTTCATTTATGCATTTGATTTTTATGCTTTCAAATAACATGTATGAAGAACCCCTGTACTAGACATTGTGCTAAGTGCTTGCGATGTAGGGGCACTGAATGGAAAGAAAACCATTCTCTCCCTGCAGGGTTCAGTCTAATTAACTATATTATTTCACTGTAGCACCTAAATGTTGAGACATAGGTCTTCAAACATGAAGTGGAAAAGAAAAGAGACCTCTAATTCAAATGAAGAGGTCTAGGAACATCTTAGAGGATGGCACATTTCTGTTGATAACTTAAAGAAGAATACAAACTTGTCAGGAAGCTAGATGGGATGGCTGGACCGAGGGGCAAGTGTGAAAGAATGGAAACATAAAATATACTACAAAATAATGCAGCATTGGGTGATGCTTGAATAGAAGCTAGGTCCCTAAATATAAAGAACTTTATAAATTAAGTCAAGGCATTTGGACGTTATCCTGAAAGCTATTGAGAGCTGCCGCAGCATCAAGTAGTAGTAATATTTTCCCTTAGTAAGGTCAATGTCAGTCATGAGAATAGAATTTGGAAGGGTACTAAAGTGGAAGCAAAGGACAGGTCTAAATTTGTTTTGGATTTTGGAAAGATCAAAGACTAAACTATGGTAATAGTAGGAGAATCAAGGCAGATCCCAGGCAAAATTGTGACCAAAACAAGAAATAGTTAGGGAACAGGATGCATAGGATTTAATGACAAATTGTAAGCCTAGATGGGGAATAATTCACTAGGTAAATAATAGTTTCATTTTTAAAAATAGGCAAGATGTGAAAAACAACATTGATGATAAGTTTATTTTAAACAACATTGTTTTGGGGTTTATGTAGAATATTCCAGAAAAGGTATGGAGGAAGTATTTCAGAAGGTAGCAAAGCTTGGCAAAGTGAAGAATGCATGACTGAATAAAGCTGAATTCTCCATCTGACATTCACTCTCTTTAACATTACAGAATTTGTTGGCCTCTGAGGTTCACTTTCTTAGTCTGCAGAAGGAAATAATATCTCAGAAACGTGTGTGCATTATTCTCAACCAGCTCTAACAGAAAAAGGACAAATGTTTTCTTTGTTCATGCATCAACCACGTATAGTGCTATCCCAAGGTTTCTACTGATGGGCTCAGGGGAGCTATGTGCAGCTCATAGAGTAGCTATATTTATTTAATAAACTATATCTAATCAGTGAACTAAACTTTTCAAAGTTTTAGAACATAATGGATTTTCTAGTTAGATGCTTATTTTCTCCTCACTTTCTATAATTATTTCAGAATTTTCTTGGTAACTTGGTAGCTGATTAGAGAATAGCATCTACTTTATAGCAAAAAATCAACATAATAATAAATGAGCATTTTAATGATGGCTTTTAAAAGGGGGCAAAGGGAGAATTTCATTAGCTTTAGTGAGCTGTAGGTGAAAGAAGCTAAATTTACTAGATTAAAACACTTTTTAATGATTCTCAAACTATCTTTAATAATTAATTTCGTAGATGTTCATTCTCTTCAATGAAGGCACTATTTTAGGCACCAGTTACATAAAAGTATGTTTAGATAATGGACAGGTAGATATATAATGATTTGAAATACAAATAAATGCAAGTTTCAAAATAAAATAATCTCAGATAGTGATAAACAAGGAAAAATTAAGACAGAAAACAGTTTTTTTTTTTAAAGAAGTGGAGAGGCTCACAGGTTACTTTGGGGAGAGAAGCATGTTGCTGAGGAAATTACATTTAAATTTAGAGTCAAATGATAAGTAAAATCCAACATAGAGAGAATTAGAGATCAACTATTTCAAGCAGAAGCAGCAAAAGCAAGCCTAAGGCCAGGGCTCGTCAATTTTTAAATAACAGAAAAAGGTCTGTGTATCCAGAACTTCAGTAATCCAGAAGTCTAGAAGGAGGTGAAATCAAGGAGGGAGCATGGACAAAATGTGTAAGATTACTTAGACTATAATAAGGAGTTGGATTTTGTGTTAAAGAAAATGAACATATGGTCTTTATTTTTTAATTTGTGTATGTGCTGAATTACATTTATAGATTTATGTATATTGAACCAGCCTTGAGACCCTGGGATAAAGCCACTTGGTCATGGTATATAATTTGTTTGATATATTGTTGGATTCTGTTTGTTAGGATCTTGTTAAATATTTTTGCATCAATATTCATTAGTGATATTCGTCTACAATTTTCTTTTGTTGAGTCTTTCCCTAGTTTAGGGATCATTTGGAAGGATGTTTGGAGAATACTTAGAGATCTAAAAATAGGCCTGCCATTCGATCCTTTAATTCCTATACTAAGTATATACCCAGAAGACCAAAAATCACATTATAACAAAGACATCTGTACCAGAATGTTTATTGCAGCCCATTTCATAATTGCTAAGTCATGGAAGAAGCCCAAGTACCCATCGACCCACAAATGGATTAATAAATTGTGGTACATGTATACCATGGAATATTATGCAGCCTTAAAGAAAGATGGAGACTATCTCTTTCATGTTTACATGAATGGAGCTGAAACATATTCTTCTTATCAAAGTATCCCAAGAATGGAAGAAAAGTATCCAATGTACTCAGCCCTACTATGAAGCTAATGTATAGGTTTCATATGAAGTCTATAACCAAATTATAGCATAAGAATATGGGGAAAGAGGCAAGGGAGAGGAGAGGAGGGGGGAAGTTGGGGTGGAGGGAGGATAATTGGTCGAGCCCCACCTACGGTGCATCTTAGAAGGGTACATGCAATACTTACTAAATGCAGAATACAAATGGCTTCGTACAGTAACTGAGAAAATGCCATGAGGCTATGTTAAACCACTTGATGAAAATATTTCAGATTGTATATGAAACCAGCACATTGTACCCTTTGATTGCACTAATGTACACAGCTATGATTTAAAAATAAAAAAAGGAGGGGGAAATAAAATGAATAAACCCTTAGAAAATCTAAAGCAAGGAAATGAAGGGAATGAAGATGCAATGCATATCTTAATAATGTAATTCTGCTACATGGGAGGCTAAGACAAAAGAATCGCCTAAGTCCAGGAGTGGAGGTTGCTGGTAACTGTGATTCCATAGCACTCTACCGAGGGTGACAAAGTGAGACTCTGTCTCTAAAAATAATAATAATGATGAAGATAATGTCATCTGGATTCTCTGTGGATACTAGGTTTGCTAGGGCAATGGTAAGCCTGACACCATCCCTCTAGTCCAAAAGACAACATTCCTCTAAGAAGATCCCTTTAGTGAGGCTGGCAGATCATGGGGAGGAGGTGGTTGGAAAATCATGGCTAAATATTAACCAAAAACATAATTTAATGAAAAGAACTCTTACTAGAAACTATCATTAAATCATTCTTTAGTATCAGAAAAAAAAAACATTAAGAATGTCATCTTTTTAATATTAAAACAATTATTCAGCTTTACATCTGATTTTTTAAAGATCACATATTAAAGACATTATAGTAATAAATGTCTCTTTTTCCATCTTTCCCTGCATACAATGCACAAAAATATAATGAACTATGACTTGTTCAAAGCACTGAACTCTTAAAAGCAAATTGTATTTCAAACATTTTAAAAGCTAGGATACTAAATAAAACCATATTTTACATTGAAGAATAAAAAATATAAGGAATTCATTTAAATAAGATGAGCACTATAAATCCAACCCATTTTTTAATTTCAAGAAACAGATTAATTGCAAACTGGCTGGTGAGAGTTTATTGGCTACAATTTCTGTAGCAAGAGGAAAGAGAGAGAGAATGAAAATGTTTTGACTTAAAGAAATCTAAGAGAAAACATTTTTAATAAAAGGAAATTGATAGTTCAGGTAGTATTTCATCTAAGATTAATCATCCATTTAAATGTCAAAAAATATCTAACACATTCTACCAAAATTTGGAAATGACATAAATAAATTGTGGTGCAGAAGGTGCCCAATTATACTAAGAAATTTGGAGGAGAAATTTGAACAATTAATCTGAATCTGTATAAATTGAGACTAAAATGTCAAAAGGAATTATTTTAAAAATATTGATTAGAACTTTCCTCAATAAAAAGAATTTTAAAAACAAATATATTTTATTGTATTTTGTAACATTTAGATTATAAATGCAAAGATATGCAAGCTATGAAGTTAAGAAATTACTGAAGTTTGCCTTTTTTAGGTTTTGGCTTTTTAAAATTTTTAATAGAAGATGTTTAAAGGACTGATACTTTACCTTTCACTTTAGTAATATAATCATAAAGTGGGGCACTTATTTTTCTAAAATAATCTAACAAGCTGTTAAACAATTCTAAACACTCATTGCATTCTCATTTTTGTTTCTGTCTTTGATTTGCTCTGAATTTTACCATGAAACATGAGAATAATTTTTTTTCTTTTGCATACTGGACTTTTTCACTTGGCCAGTAAATATTTCAAAATCTAAATATCTAAGCCATAATTTCTTTTTTAAATGACAGATTTATTGAGCCATAATTTATCTACCCTAAAATTAAGACTTATAAAGTGAACAATTCACTGTGTTTCATTATATCTCTAGAACTATGCATCCATTACCACCATTTAACTTTTTTTTTTTTTTTGAGACAGAGCCTCAAGCTATCATCCTGGATAGAGTACTGTAGCATCACAGCTCACAGCAACCTCCAATTCCTGGGCTCAAGTGAGTCTCCTGCCTCTGCATCCCAAGTATCTGGGACTACGGGCGCCTGCCACAATGCCCGGCCATTTTTTTTTTTTTTTTTTTAGTTGCAGCTGTCATTGTTGTTTGACGGGCCCGGGCTAGATTCGAACCTGCCAGCTCAGGTGTACGTGGCTGGTGCCTTAGCCCACTGAGCCACAGGTGCTGAGCCACCACCATTTAATTTTAAAACATTTTCATCACCCTTGTAAGAATCTTTGTACTCTTTAGTAGTCACTCCATATTTAATCCTACTCCTTACTTAACAAACAATAATCTACTTTTGGTTTTTATAGTTTTACCTATTCTGATCAGCTTTTTTTTTTATTGTTTCAGGTTATTTTAGGGTACAAAAAATTAGGCTACAATGTTTGCAATTGCTAGGTTAAATCCCTCTTATAATTGTGTCCTAGCCCAAAGAAGTTTGCCATATACTCTAATGTCATGTCACCTCATACAAAAATTGACTCAAGATGGATAAAAGATTTAAATGTAAGACATGAAATGATAAAAATCTTAGAAGAAAGAGTGTGAAAACTTCTTGATGATGTTGGACTGGAAAAAGATTTTATGAGGAAGATTTCAGTGGCCATTACAACAACAAAGTTCAACAAATGGGACTTAATTAAGCTGATATGCTTCTGCACAGCTAAGGACACAACCAGTAAAGGAAAAAAAAAAAAAAAAAAACCTTCAGAATGGGAAAAGATATTTGCAGGAAATGAATCTAGCAAAGGGTTGCAAAGTCCCCAACTATTACAGTATTATGGGATATCATGCTGCTCAGACCTATCAAGGTCTGGTCATAACTCTGAGAGTATTTAAGTTGGGTGCATAAATATTTAAAATTGAAATATCTTCTTGTTGTATTATTCTTTTCACCAGTATAAAGTGCCCATCTTTGTCTTTCTTAACTTTAGTTGCTTTAAATCCTCTTGTGTCTGAAAATAAGACTGCAACCTCTCCTTTTTCCTGGTTTCCATTTGCTTGAAATACTGTTTTCTATCCCTTAACCCTGAGTCTTGATTTGCCCGTCAAGGCTAGGTTTGTCTCCTGGAGACACCATCTTGATGACTTGTGCTTTTTTATCTAATCAGCCAGCCAGTGGCTCTTCATTGATGAATTCAGCCCATTGACATTTATTGAGAGAATTGATAAGTGTGGTGGAGTTCTAGTCACTTTATTTTGTGAAGTCTGTTGTGTAATTTCATCCTTGTGCCATTGTGAAAGCTAAGTTTTGATTTTTAGCTTCTGGGTGTTTACTTTGCTGGTAGTCCATTGTGGTGGTCAGTGTCGAGAATAGATCCTATAGAGCTGGTCTTGTGGTAAATTTCCTCAGAGCTTGTATATCTCCAAAAGATTTGATTTCTCCATCAATTTTAAAGTTTAGATTAGCAGGGTACAGAATTCTGGGCTGAAAATTGTTTTGTTTAATGTTGAAGGTGGATGACCATGCTCTTCTAGCTTGGAAAGTTTCAGTTGAAAATTATCCTATCGTCAATGGCTCTTCCTCTGTACTTCAGCTGGAGGTTACTCCTGGCTGCTTGTAGAATTTTTTCTTTCATGTTGACTTTGGGTAGGTTCATTACAGTGTGTCTTGGAGATGCTCTGTTTGAGTGGAGGTGACTCAGGGTTTGGTATCCATCGGAAAGGAGTGTGTTGGAGTCTTTAGTAAAACTTGGAAAGTTTTCAGGTGGCACGTATGGCTCAAGGAGTAGGGTGCCGTATACCGGAGGTGGTGGTTTCAAACCTGGCCCTGGCCAAAAACTGCAAAAAAACCCCAAACAAACAAAAAAAACCTTGGGAAGTTTTCATTTATCTTAGTCTCCCATAGGGATTCCATTCCTTTGGGACAATCTTCTTCCTCTTCATGGATCTCTATTATTTCTTTGTCTGAATACTTCATGAACTCTCATAGTTCTCTAAGCACCTTCTCTGCTTTCTTTCTCTTCTTTTTTGCATTTTTATCTACCTGGGCTAACTGAAAAACTTTATCCTTTAGCTATCAGATTCTTTCTTCTCCATGGTCAAGCCTATTTTTGATGCTTTCTACTGCATCTTTACATTCTTTGATTGACTTCTTCATTTCCTCAAAGCTCCACCATATCTTTTCTATAGACTACATATCTCTCATCTCACTTTTGGTTCTGTCTTTCCATTTTCTCATCCATTCCCTTTATTGTCTTTATCATCCATATTTTAAATTCCCTTTCTGTCAAATCCATTTATAGATGGAGTCTTCTGCAGTAACTGCCTCATGGTTCCTTGGGGGAGTTGCTCTGTTTTGGTTTTTCATATTGCCAAAATTTTTTCTTTTGGTTCCTCCTTGTGTATTCTTTTCTTCTTGTTCACCTCCTTGTCCTCCTTTTTCCTTCTTACTGCTTCCATTGATTTAAATAGAATTCCTTGCTCTTGATGACAATATGTTGCAATATGTTATCAGGACACGAAGTGGCACTGTGTTTTCTTATTTTTATTTTTAGGAGATGGAGAACACAGTCAGCAACCTCTCTGGTCCTTATTACAAACTTAGTTGCCTTCATTAACTACCTGATTGTTTCTTCAGGTTTCAGACCCTTCTGTGCTGGGATCTTAAAGCTCACAAGAATCATTCAGGGGCAGGTCTCACAGTGCCCTCTGGGTCCAGTTCTGGTTGTGTGCAGGAGTCCCTCAGCCTGTCCCAAGTGTGGAGTTCTAATTTCAGCAGGCAGAATTAAGACAACTGAGCTTTAGGCCCCTGTTAAATAAGACTTTCTGATGACCTTCCCAAATGGCAGCACCCCAGCTGCTCAGAGTTTCTCAGTATGGTTGCCTCACTAGCCACCAAACCTATGGCAAATCCACTCCAACTGGTATTCAAATCTGGTTGCTATCTACTGTTTGAGTTCACCCACTCTCCCAAGGTTTCTACTCAATATGCAGCTTCCCCTAACAACTGAAAACTACAGAAAGGCTTCCTCCCATCCAGGACCTCCCATCCAGGGGGTCCAGCCAATTCCAGCCACTGTCAATCACTTGCCTAATTAATCAGATTTTCACCACTCTGGATTATACACTGTATTCCATTCACCACCTCCTTGCTGTGCTTCCTGAGCTATGACCCCCAGTAAGGTCTCCAAGCCAGGTATGTCTGGGTTCTCTCTTTTTCTCCAGTTGTTATAGGAGAGCTCAGCTGAATGATCCTTCTAGTCTGCCATCTTGCCTCAACTCCAGGTGTAATTGTATTTAGGGAGGAAGGTTATTTTTCCTGAACACGTATGAAGTATGCATGCTAAGTCTTTAAATCAAGGTTATACATTGTCTTTAGACAATTATTCTCTTCCGTATTTTTCAAATGTAAAAAGTCAATTGTAAGCAGTTTTAATTTTGTTTTTTGTAATTATGTGCTCTTTTGATGAAGGGCAATGAGTTATTTTACAAAGAAGGTGCTAAAGGTTACATCATTGAATTTATAGAGTAACAGCAAGAAATAATTAATCAAGGAAGTATAAAGAAGAAGGGAAGATGCTAGTGTACAATCTGAAATATATCAGCTCTTTTAAAGATTGCTACCTGTACTTTCAACTCTTTATAATCACATTAGTGTTTTTAGAAGAGAGACAGGTGGTACTATTTTTTTAAAAACTATTTTGAGGTTGACATTAAATATGTAGAGGCTATAAAAGGTAAGTGAAAAGTTGATCCAATGAACTTGATAACAAGAGGAAAGAATGGAAGAGTCATAGCCAATGTCAGCACATCACATCATGGACATGCTAGGACACTCCCAGGAGAAGTGTGTTTTTGTAGGGCAGTGTCACCCAGTGTACTAATGATAAGGCTCTCAGGGAAGTCACACTACCAGAAAGAATTCTGTTGTTTTTTAATCTCAGATATACGTCTCGGATCATTTAGAATTTTGTGTTTTTTTTTCAAATAATTGAAAGAAAAAAAACTTTAAAAATCAATAATTTAATGACATTGTAATTGTTGTCACATTTTTTTATTTTACATTGGGTAACAAATGTTTTTGTATTAGCCTACAGAGCAATGAGGAAGGAATGATCACAAGTGTAACAATAATATACACTCTTTCTCTTTAAGTTCTGCCAAGCAGAATTGCTTGGATTCTAATTTTTCCTATAGTTCCTCCCATTTTTTGGCAGGTATTTGAGTGACTTGTTGTTTTTACTTAACAGCCTTTGATGCTTGCCTGCAGGCATCAGTTTTTTTCTGTTATGTTACTGCCAAGCTCCACTGCTTTGCAATAGCAGCTGATTATGTGGCCCAAACTAGGGATATTTTTCCTCCAGAGTAGAATCACCTTTTTTATAATTACTGACAGTAGTCTGATAATCTTCATCCCTGGTTGTCTTTCACTAAAACAACATAACCTTTATTTTCTACCTGTATTAGAACCATATTTGGACTCCCATAATAGAAATAGTAATTCCTGATTGTTTTAAAGAATATTTCAAATGTTAGAGCATTTTCAACTATCTGTTTTTCCCAGTTTCCTATGGCTCTCCTTTTCAGTAAACCTGTGTCTAATCGCCTCACACTTGAATAAAAGAATGAAACAAGTTTCAATTTAAAATTATTCTTTTCTAAATCAAGTCAGACCCAAAGAGGCTTTTCTGCTACAGAGAATTCTTTTCCCATCTGAGATAATAAAGTAGCTTCTGTCCCCACCTCCTTTCTTTTTTTTTTTTTTTGATCTTTGTTGTCCATTTATTTTATTTTTGTAAGACAGAATTTATTCACAGAAAAGAATACAGAAAACATTAAGGCTCTTGGTAGAGGGAGAGAATTCTAGTGGGGAGAGAGAAGATGTCTCCATTTCTCTCCCAGTCTTTCCCCATCTCCTCCTTTAGGCCTTTAGTCTCAGGG
>CAUYON010031797.1:0-32146 GCA_963573935.1 Arctocebus calabarensis
CTTTATATAGTGATCAAGAAAATGCCATGAAGGCTATCTGTAACAGTACGATGAAAACATTTCTGAATGTATATGAATCATGCCCTATGATTGCACCAATGTACAGAATTATGATTCAATAAAATTATAAAAAAAAAACAAAACAAGAAAAAAAAACCTGAAAAAAAAAAAAAAAAAGAGTTACTCGCACAGTTTCTAACAGACCGCTTTTTCTTTACCTCTTTCATTTCATTCTTTATCAATAAAATGCGATGGAATCACTGTTCTGAAACTACAACTGTAATTTGACACTTATTTGCATAAGCAGGAAGAGTGGAGGTTATCATACACAGAGCACCATTTTATAAAAAAAAAACAAACCTTAATTTTGTCTAAGGTTGGGTTTGAGGCCAGAGACTTTTACTGTAATTAATGTAATGTGTCTCACAGTTTGTTTTGTTAATAAATGGCTGAAACTTACTTAGCGCCTGACTTTACCACGTCACGATCACACTTACCTTCCTTCCTGCAGGTTCCCGCAGTAATGGTCGAAGTGGCAGACCATAAACTGATAAGATAAGGGGCACAGGTCCTTTGCCACAGCCTGGGCTCCTCCTGGGCCAGCTGACGCACGCAGCCCTCAGCCTATGTCAGAAGTCTGATAAGAGGCACCTTGGCGCTTTTCCCAAATTGTGTGCCAAAGCAGGGGAAAGACTCTTTGTCTGTAAAAGCAGCTCTGTTGCGGTATTAATAAAAATCCCCTTTCTTTACTTGGGCCAGAATCTTATCTGTTTAAATGGTTGAGTATTATTTCTGAATTGCTTGATTGCTTGGCAGAAATAATTTTTGTTAGCAAAAATATATGTAGTTCATTATAATGATATTTGTGATTTTTTTTCCATCTATAAGGGTACACTTTTGGTATTTTGGGGTGAGAAAATAGTGTTCCAGGTTTGATGAGAGGACTAGTTCATTGGGTTCCTGTGATTCTCATTTATGTTGTATTCTGTGGCTGATAATCTGTACATTGAACTGTGTCTTAATATAAGAGGAGGAGGAAAAGCTGACTGTAGATCAGGGCTATCCCTCTAATGCTTACATCTTAGCATACCTTTCAGCATTCATACTAAAATATGGAGAAATGTTAAATTCATGAGGTTAGTGTGTTCCAGACTGGTGGTAATCTACCGGTGGGCATGCCAAACATATTCCATATGATAACAAAACAATTCTGACATCAGAACATACTCTGTAGCCAAATTTTCATTATAGTGGTAAAGTTGGAGCAGTGTAGGTCCTGTGCATGTCTGCGGGGCTGTTTTAATACATCAGTATGAAACCCTAAAGAATGAAGACAGTTACAAACCTGTAATTGGATGGCTGCTTTGTTTACGAGAGCAGATAAATGTGCCTGTACCAGAATGAAGTATCTGAAAGCCTAAATAACTCAGCACCTTATATATAAAAAATTTTCAGTCACTAATTATGTAATTAGCTCAGCCTAATGAAATATAACAACTTTTGCATTATCACCTGAACTTTAAATTTCAGCATATGTACTTTTTTGAGGTTAGTGATGAGAGAGTATTGATTACAGTAAAAAGCATGTGTAGCTAATCAGAGTCATGCAGAATGATGAACCAGATATGCTATAAGTAAAAGTAGTTAAGGAGAATGTTTAATGTCTATGTTTTTGTTTTTAAAGAAGCCGTAAAGAACTGCCACTGAGAGTTCTTAAAGTTCCATTTTTGGGCTACTTTTATGACAGTATAATATTATGTCTTTTGATAACTAATGTGTTGACTACATAGGAACTAATTTTTAAATACTTACATGCTAATAATAGCTGACACGTTCTTGGCTCGGCACCTGTACCCAGTGGTTTGGGCACCAGCCACATGGAGGCAGGTGGGTTCGAACCCAGGCATGGTCTGCTAAACAACAATGACAACTGCAACAAAAAAATAGCTGGGGGTTGTGGCGGGTGCCTGTAGTCCCAGCTACTTGGGAGGCTGAGGCAAGAGAATCACTTAAGCCCAAGAGTTTGAGGTTGCTGTGAACTGTGACACCACAGCACTCTACCAAGGGCGACATAGTGAGACTCTGTCTCAAAAAAACAACAACAAAAAAAAACAACAAAAGAGTGACATTTTCTGAACGTTATTTTAAGCAGTTTTCATCTGTAATTCTTATTCTTAAAACAAGCCTATGAGGTACAGGTATTATTATCTCCATTTTCCAGATGAGGAAATTAAAGCATAGAAATGTTGAGTAACTTGCTCCATTAATCCAGTGAACGGTGGCGCTCTGAGATGCCTTGGTAGTCTGCATTGAAGTTCTAGAATTTTATGCTATAAATTAAATACTGCCTTAGTGACCAAAATAATAATGTTACCCTTTTAAAGACACTAACTGGCTGTCTTTAAGTGACTGAGTATTGGGCAAGGAATTTACAGTTTTAGAGCTAATAGGTAACATAACATGAAACTTTGATGAAGCGGAAATGCTGTGTTTATATTTAAATCTTTATCTGACATATAGATTAGTGAACATAATTCTGTGCTTTGCTGCTTCTGTGAAAGTTCACAGTAGTGTGCAAAAATTTAAATGTTTATATTTCTACTTCTAGAATTTCTTAGTCACCAGGAACAGTGTGGTACACTAATTGTTAAGAAAGAATTAATAGCTATTAGGATGGGGGGCGCAAGATGTGTAGCATTTGGGGACTGTGTAATGAATGATTTGAAGTGGGATGGTTGCAGTGGGAGTAAGTGAATGGAAACTTGTGAGGTATTTGCAACACAACTTCAAATGGTGTATCATGACTGTGGATTACGTGGAAATAAATATGGGCAGACCAATTGGTACAAAACACTTATGGATGGGAATTTAAATAAAAACAAAATCGGTTCGCCTATGAGATGAAGTGTCATGTTTCTGGCATCACGATGTGTTAAAATGGGTAAGATTAGAGAACTGTCTTTCTAAGAACAAAATGTAAGGAGAGCTCAAAGTCCTGGCTTAGCCGTTCTGGTCTTATTTGCACTGAGATAACATTATCCACAGCTATGACATTGACTCTGAGGCATAGGGATGTTTTAAGCTGATGCCTGAGTGGCGTGTAATTTCTTGTGCTAATCTATTGGCAGGACTTGACTTCTGGGCTTCCCAGCAGAGTCTCATGGCATGTGCTGTTCCAGTGTTCTCATGCTTATCAGTAAAAGAAACACAAAAAGTAACTCTTTTGTTAGGTAGGCAGAGGACCAGACTTCAGTTCCTTGCTGCTGGCCAGCAGCGTGGCTGGGATGCGTGCTGCCTCCTGTCTGGTGGTCTCCATAGTGGAGGGCTTCTTACACAGGATCAAAGCAATGAAATTACTAGAAGTAATGAAAACCTCTCCATATGATAAAGGTTTTGTTCTTTTACCCATTCTGAAATATCTGTTGAATGGCTGATGTGATTCTTCTTATTTGTGGATTCTATATTTGCAGATTTGCTTACTCACTAAAATTTATTTAGAATCCTGGCATCAATACTCACTGCTTTCCCTGTTATTTGTGGGCATGTACAGAACAGGTTTGCGTTGATTGGCGAGTGGAAGTGTCCCCAGAGGCTCCTAGGAACTCAGCCCTGGATCTTCTGTATTTGGTGATTCAGTGCTTATGTGGACTTCACAGATCATCACTACTGCTGCTGACAGTGATCAACTGTTATTACCAAGGTCTGAGCATAAGAAGATGTTGTTTCAGCCTTCAGAGTTAGAGAGACTTTATATCAATGTTTAAACAACTGATAATATTGGCTGCAGGTGGTTTTTCATGCCTATAATCTCAGCAACTATGGTGTGGTAAGGCAGGAAGATCACGTGAAGACGACCAGCCTGGACAACATCGCAGACCCCATTTTTACAAAAAAATTAAAAAAGTTAGCTGGGTGTAGTGGCGCGTGCCTGTAGTCCTAGCTACTTGGGAGGTCCAGGCAAGCAGATCAGTTGAGCTCAGGAGTTGCAGGTCATGGTGAAGTATGATTACTGTGATTGCACCACTGCACTGCAATCTGGGCCACCAGGTGAGAGACACTATCTCTCTAAAAAAAGAAACAGTTAATATGTTGAAGATCTTATGTAGCATACATTTTTCAGTAGACCTTGAAGACTTTCATGTTGAGCTGCAAGTTAATTAGTTTTATTAAAGAAAATTGAATTTTTCCTATTTTAAAATTAAGTAGTATTTGAGAAGATTGGTTTTACTTCTGAAAACATCATTGATATTAAAAGGAATAAATACAATAAAATGTGAATTCAAAAATTCAAGTCTGTGCTTTTCAAAAGTACTTGATACAATATTATGAATATGCCCTATATTAATTCCTACTCAGGGACTGCCCCATTTGTCAGAATTGATTTTTCCAGTGGGTTGAACTAAATTTAAGCATTAGGAACACTGCAGTCTTATATTTGCATGTTTTAGATATCATATCAGAGTGATATTTTTATTTTTGCATGCTTATTATTTTGTGACACTATTTATGCAGCTATTAAAAATATTAATATTTACCCTGCTGTCTAAACAATTTCAGAAACACGTATAAGATTTTCAGAAAGGAGAGTATTGGTTGTTAGGGCCGCTGGTTGGGTAGCAGTCACACTGGATTAGCCCATGGGCCTCATTTTAACATTTCTTTTACATGGCCCCTGTCTCCGCAGACAGTCACATTCTGTGGTACTGGGAGTTAGGTCTTCAACATATGAATTTGAAGGAAACCAGTATGACCACTAAGAGAGAATAACTTACATTTTGTAGCAACCGACCTGGCAAGAAGACCCCTAAAGGCCCCTAACTCTTTCAGCCTGAGTCCCCGTCTGTCTCAAACCCCCCTTTTTGGTTTAATTCTGAGAACAGGTTTCTGACAAGGAAATTCTCCGAGTTCCCTGACTCCTTAGCAATGTCTAAACACAATGATGAGAAACTTACCTCAACCTCCCTAGCCACAGGATGAAACAATAGTGGAAACTCACTCAAGCAGAGTTTCCCAGGTAACTGAGTTTCTCAAGCCAAGTTAGTTTTCGTGCCAACTGCCACGATGCAACCCCCTGTGCCAGTCCCCTGACTGTAGCCCCTCCCTGAGCTAACTGCCATGATGTAAGCCCCTAAGCTAACCACCTGACTATAACCCCGCCCTGTAACCAGCCACGTTTCACTTTTGTACATGCTTGCTTTGCCACATCAGCACAAAACGGTATAAAAGGCTACCTGCTTCTCTGTCCGGGGCCATTTGCCTTTTGGGGGCAGCAGTCCGTCTGTACAGATGTAATAAATGACTTTTGGGGGCAGCAGTCCGTCTGTACAGATGTAATAAATGACAACCTGATTTGAGCGGTCTACCTTTTTGCAGCGGCACCCCCTGTGCAGGAGTAAATAAAATCACCTCCTATTTGTACCCAAGGTGGGGGTCCGTATTTTTTATGGGTGGCCTCAGTTACAACAATTTGAGTTTCTGTCCTAACTTTTCTTGGCTCTCTATTGCTTAAAACAACTCATTTCCGTGTAGCTTACGCTGGAAAGTTTTTCCTGCTTCATTTTTTCCTCCCCAGAATAAATAACACTAGGCACTTTCCATTTTTTCCTTTTTTTCTTTAATAGTAAAAGATCAGTGTAGGTTTACACACCATACCCAGTTGTGCTTTTCCTTCCCTTTGCAACACTCGTTAGCTGAGACGTAGCAGATGCGGGCACTGGGAAAGGTGAGCTGAATGTTTCTTACCCTGCATTCTGCCTTGGTTTAAAAGATACTTGGGGGATGATGTTTAAGAAGCAAGAATGAGTCTCTACAGGACAAGAGAAGCAGGTCAGATGGTGTGGAGAGACGTGATGCAAGTAGTTGAATGTGTGGGAGATTGACTGTCACAGTCATGAGAGAACTTAGGGACGAGGAGGGGCAGGTGAGGATAAAAAAAGGAGGGGATTATGAAAACCAAAAGTCAGTTTAGAATTTTAGGATGTTAGAAACAGAAAGGATGAAGTAAAAGGCGATGGAATGTACATACTTTATAGAAACATTTCCAGAGTAAAACAGAAGGAGCATTGGGTGACAGTGTTACCCATCTAAGGAGAGAGATAACACTTGTCACCAAGCGTCAGGCTTCCCCAGGGGGCGGATGAGAGGAACAGACAGGAGTTTTGAGAGGGTGAGTATGGAAATGTGGTTTAGCTGAATGAAGAGTTTCATTTTAGTTTATGGACAAGGTAGAAAGCTGAGATCGACGTAGCAACTTGGGAGAAGGTGCAGGAAACCAGCAAACCAGTGTTGGGCGCACCTGTCCTTGGTATCCTGGGACTCCACCGTGCCCTGCAGTGGGTGAAGCGCTTCCCACTCAGTGACTGTCTGTTTCATGTCTCGAGAAAACTGCTTCTCAGAATATTTCCCTGACAGCAGTTGCAGTGACCCCTTCTAGCATTAATACTTTAAGGAAATTTGGGCCCCAAACATCTTAGGGTCGGTGTAGTCTCCAGAGAGTATTCCACCCAGTGCAGGAGGACCTCCCACAGGAGTGTGAGGTTCTTTGCCCCACTGGTGGAAACCTCCCTCACTTCTGTGCCGTTCTGGGGTGGAGTCTGCCTGTGTTCTCACTGGGGGCCCGGCCGTGGTGGGGAACAGGCTTTGAGTAAGTGAAAGACCGCAGGTTTGCCTCCTTCTGCAAGTGCTTACAAAGTTCTTTTTAATTAAACCTTTATTAGGCATAGGCTATATGCAGATTAAGCTAATCTTTAAAAGAGGTTTGCAAATTTGATTTGGTCTTTAAAGTAAACTTAGAGTTGAATTTCTTTTGTAAAATAAAGGAACCTTTTGTAAAGTCACAATCACTCATTATTTTAGTAAGTTTGTACTTTTTATACCCTAGATTTGTTTAAGGTTGTGCATAATGGATATATACTGGGATTTGAAAGATCATTCAGTTTGTAAAGTAACCTCAGATACCATTTGACTGGGGTATAAATCTGAAAAAGAAGGTAGAGGAGAAGGGAACATGATGTTTCCCTTCTGGCTTTGTTTTTAATTTAATGGTCTTAAAACCCCATTGTTCAGATATTCTATCATCTATCAAAGAGAAAATAAAACTGAGGCCCAAAGAGATTAATTTATCCAAAGTGACACAGTTACCAAATGGACCCCTTTTTTGGTTCAAGTCTGTCTGAATCCAAATCTTTACTTTTTCCTCATCAGTTCATCAGTGTGTTTTGTTTTTGCCATTCCTGAGAACAAAAGCCAGGATGTAGGAGCAGGAGGGCAGAGCTGAGCCACTGTCCAGAGTGGCGACTTTGGGGACAAAGAGCAGAGTGGGTTAACTCGAGCCCCTCTGCCAAGCCCAGACCTGTGACGGTCACCTTATTTGGGAAAAGGGCGAATCAGTTACGTATCTGGGATGAGATCACTGTGGGTTTCCCTGGTGGGCCCTAAACCTATGTAAAGGTACTAAGAGAGAAGCAGAGGGAGCTTATAGTTGGAAGAGGAGACAGCAACGTGACCACATCTCAATAGAAAAAGGCAAAAATTCAATATACTTTTCTGACAAGAACACTTAATAGGCATAGATAGGACATTTCTTAGGGCCGTCTACAACAATCCCACAGCCAACATCATACTAACAGGGGTAAAAATGGAAGCCTTTCCTCTCACCACTACTCTTCAGTGTAGTGCTGGAAGTTTTAGCCAATGCATTTGGACAAGAAAAGGATATAAAGGGCATCCAGCTGGGGACAGAGAGGTCAAATCATCCCTCTTGGATGATGAAGTAATCTTATACCTTAGGGATGGCCATGGGGCACATGCCTGAGTCCCAGCTGTTTGGCAGGAGCCCAGGAGTTGGAGGCCGCTGCACTCCACTCCAACCTGTGTAACAGAAGAGACTCTGTCCAAAAAACAAAAAAAATGTTTTTATATAGGAAAGAAAACAAAATAGGGTTTATGTAATGTAATTTAACCTGGAAGAAAAAAAATGGAGTGGAGTTTATCACAGCTCCCTTCAAGGTGAGAGGCTGGGCTCTCTTGGACGACTCTCACCTGATTCCAATTGGCTGCTTGTTCTTTTTTTTTGCAGTTTTTGGCCAGGGCTGGGTTTGAACCTGCCACCTCTGTATACGGGGCCGGCATCTTACTCCTTTGAGCCACGGTCGTGGCCTGGCTGCTTGTCCTTTTCTGTCTTTACTGCTCTTCTTGATATCTTGACATGTCTGCCTGGGCTCAACCCTCCAGTTTGCTCATGCACAAGTCTTCAGCAGAGCATTCAGCACTACGAAGCGTGTTGCTTTATATAGTTGAACCTTGAACGACAAGGGGTCTGGTGTCCTGATCCCCTACCTGAGTCAGAAATCAAAGTATAACTTTTGGCTCCATAAAAATGTAAATACTAATAGCCTACTTTTGACTGGAAGCCTTACCGGTAACAGAAAGAGTGAAGACACAAACTAGTATCTGTATGTAGTTTATGCATTCGTGAGATACCTTTTTCTTAGTTTTTTTAGTATTCTAGGCTGCAAGTTTGTTCAAATTGTTACAACTCTTTGGACTTTTTCAGTGTTTTTGTAGAGAGCCTCTGCGTGGAGTGGGCCTGGGCAGGGCAGACCTGTGCTGTTCAGGCGTGCCTGTGCTTGCCTTTGGACTTCCTGTGCCTCTGGGGTCCTTTGTAGCTCGGCAGGAGTCCCGCCTGGGGCACCCACCTGTGTGTGGTTCTTCCTGGAAGTTCTCATGTTAGATTAGCTTGCTTTTTTGAGGTTAGTGTTAAGGTACACCTTTTGCTTAATATGTTGGTTAACTAGATAGTTTCTGTTTCGATATTTCTCAGTCTAAGCCCCTAGGGGTGGATCTAAAGCATTAACTGTTCCAAAACACTCCTAGATAAAATGTTCTTAAATATAGGTAAGTATAGATTTTATGAAGTCATGTTACATTTAAATAATAGTACGGGAAGGCATTTCTTTCACAGTCTTAATCTCATTAATATTTGTTGATTTAAAAGTTCTCACTATTGTGATGAAGGTGGATGACTATTGTCATTGAAGTAACTATTCACTAATTTCATAGTCTGCATTCTTTCATGAGTCACCACCTTTAGAGCAGGTACTGCTATTGGCCTATCTTTTGTTTCTTTGTCCTCACTGAGGACAGTGAGTTTTAAAGAATTAAATGACTTTCTTAAGGAAAATAGCCTGCATGTGGGCATGTGGTGACCTCTGTGGGTTTGGGACTGCACTTGTGCTAAAGTGGTGGACACACTGAATGCTTTGCACGCCTAATCTGCGCCCGTGTGGGAAAACCAGCACCTGAACCTCTTGTCTCCATTTTAGACTTCTCTGGTGGAGGTGGTTTTCTGAGTCACAGAGGGGTAAACCTTGGCAGACTTAAAGCTCACTTTTAAAAGTTCTGTTCAAAAATGGTTTTTGTCTTTTATCTTACCACTTTGAAAAGGTCTAGTTTGTAGTTGGCTTTCTCAGTTAAAAAAACTTTCATTGATGTCCTTCGCTAGGGGAAAGGATGCAATTAATTTCACTTTGGTTTAGAAATAATGGCAATTTGGGATTTATCTTCTGCTAAATGTGAGTTATGTTAGAAGCAATGTCTTCTGTGAAGCTGAGACATTGTTCAGGCTGTTACCTTGGCCGGAGTGGGTTGATATCCCAGTAGTGCAGGAAGCCAGCGTCATCAGTAACCACTTTCCAGGTCATATGCAAGTGTCCTTTCAGTGAGATTGTATTTGGGTGGAAAGAAATTATTTAGATGATACATCTGTGGAAGGCAAGAATAATTGTTATAAGGTGTGTGTTTTTACTTCTGGTTTTTACTCCTTGGTTAAAAAAAAAATCTGTAGAGTTTAAACAAAATCTAAAGAAGCGTCTTACCTCTTTGGTTCTGTTATAGCTTTAGAGCCTTTATAATGATCTTGAAAAGTATTTACATTTGTCATGTGATAACCTCAGTTCATTCCCTATAAAGGACTTTGCCCTTTTAAATAAAGCCAAAAGAAATGAAATTTAGAGCCTATCAATCCCTTCTCTTATTGAATAAGTGGCTAAAAGGAACTGTAAATCTTTATGTTCATAAACTTTATTACATGAGGAGTGATGTTATTAGGCATTTAGACTCTTTGGGAGAAAAGAGGAGAGCTAGAAGCAAGAGAAGGAAGACTCTCATGTGGGCACCGGCAGCAGGCCCCGAGAGGACGCTGCTCTGGTTGGGCACTTGCTTTAGGACTGTGGATCCTTGGTACGTGCACCTGTGATTCTGCGCGACCGAGCAGCTTCCACTGAACGTACCTATGCCACCCCCTTCCCAGTTTTCTGTGAAATCACACAAGACAAGCATTACTTAATGATCATAGTCTCTGAATTGAGGGTCCCCAGAGTTGCCCTTCCGTTTGACGATGTGCTGAGAATGCTGACAGGCCTGGGAATGTAGCTGGGTTCATGACAAACATTTCTTAGGGCAATAGGGTGCCAAGCACAGCCCACACAAGGAAACGTTTGCTGGGTGAAGTCCAGGGGCCGCCTGGCAGTGTCCTGGTCCTCTCTTCGTGGAGTCAGCGTCATTCTACCAGTGGTGACTTGTGACAATGTGTGTCAAGTGGCCTACCAGGGGAACGAGAGAGACTCAGGACCCAGGGCTTTTTCTGTGGACTGGTCATGTAGGTCCTCTCTGCCTGGCATGATCCAAACTTTCAGACTCCCTGAAGGAAAGCCGTGCTGTCTGTGTGACGGGGAGCATTTCCAGAGCTTTGTTCCCCATGACAGGCTGACCTCATGAGCGTAGGCCTGCCGCGTGCAGAGCCAGGCACCGCGCTGTCTGGATATTTAGATCAGTCGCTGCCCTCACGGAGTCAATAGCTAGTTGGAGAAGCGGAGAGTTTAACTTGGGCCCAGCGTCTTGAAGTGTGAAGAGCAGGGTGTAATGGGAGTGCAGTGCAGCAGGACAGTGAATGAGGAGCGTGTGGCTAGTGAGGGGCTCACGGAGACGGGGTGGTTGCTTTTAAATTGGCTAAATGTCTCACTGAGCTGGGAGAGGGGTGGAGAAGAGTCAGGGCAAATAGCAGTGCAGACCGTGGGTGTGGGAAGCAGGGCGTGGCACCTGGAGGCAGGAAATGGGGAAGCATGGGGGACGGGGGGCATTTCTACTGACCCCTCCCTTCCCAGCCTTCAATTAGACTGGTTTTCAGGACTAGCCTTGTAACTCCTGGGGTATCTGCTGCAAAGATTTCTTTACACCTTCTCATCAAAGCCGGAGTTTAGCGGACGTTTTAAATTTATAATTCAAGGTAAAATGTGCAAAACATGATAGCAAATTCGAGGTGGAGCTGACCAGAGCACGGACAGGGGAAAGTGTGAAACCCAAGCGGCAGCTTGACCTTGAGGAGTGAACTCAGGGCGTATCTGTTCTGACCGTAATTGTTGCTCCTGTGGATCATAAAACACTAACCCAACTATTTAACATCGGTGTGCTTCATGTTCCTGTTTTACTCTGGAAATTATGATTCATTGTTCGCAGGGATTGGAGCATTTACTGTGTGCCGATGTGCGAGGCTCCGAGCCTTGGGAGCGTCCGGGCCGCGTGTCTGCGTGCACGTGCCAGAGCACTCGGGGAAGGCAGCGGGCACTATGAATGCTGCTAGCTGTGCTGTCTTTTTGGTAAGGAAAGAGGTTATGTAGTTCGAGTCCTGATGCAAGACAGGTAAATACCCAGGAAGGAGAAAGTTGCATTTTGGGAAAAGCGCTTACCTGCTTTTAAACTTATCCTCTGCTAACCTTCCCTTGGGGTCTGTGTAACCTGAATGAACAGTATGCAATTTAGGAGAATACATCCACACACACAGGTTAGCAACAACTGCTGTTGAGCTGTGCGACTATCCAGCATTTCTTAGTATGACACAGGTTTATTTTGACTTGATGTATTTTGTTATTAAGATGCTAAAATGGGCCAGATGAGGTGGCTCATGCCTGTAATCCTAGCACTTGGGAGGCTGAGGTGGGTGGATTGCCTGAGCTCACAGGTTTGAGACCAGCTTGAGCAAGGGCAAGACCCCCATCTCTAAAAATAGCCGGGAGTTGTGGCAGGCGCCTGTAGTTTCAGCTACGTGGGAGGCTGAGGCAAGAGAATCACTTAAGCCCCAAAGTTTAAGGTTGCTGTGCACTGTGATGCCACAGCACTCTACCGAGGGTGACAAAGTGAGACTTTGTCTCAACATAAACAAACAAAGATGCTAAAATGTTTTATTTATACTGCAGTGTACCGCGTATTTCTATTAAGAAAATTTACTTCTTCCGTTATATGTTTTGGGAACTGTCTTCTGAATTTTTAAAGTACTTTTGGAACTTAGAAAATATGAGGACATTTCAGGCTGTGAATGTCTTTAAAGTCATTGTATTTTTTTTGTTTTGGCGGCGGGCCGGGTTTGAACCCACCACCTCTGATATATGGGGCCAGCACCCTACTCCTTGAGCCACAAGCACCACCCTGAAGTCCTTGGGTTTTTACCTTTCTGAACCTCTCAGGCTGTGGGAGAATGCACGTTCTTCTGGGGTTGCCTATTCTACTTGTTTCCTGAACATTCTGCCTGAAGTTGAACTGTTATCTGGTTTCCTAAATTGCTAATTCTAATTTTGCCCCTGGGTGTATACATAGAAAAAAGCCAAACAAAAGCAGATAAACCAAACATCTCTTAATCGGTTTTACATAATATCATTGAGATATTTATCATTGAGATATTTAGTCATGTCCACCAAGAATCTTGTCCTCTTCAAATTAAACCTTTGGGCTTCGTCACCTACTATGCATAGGACATGCATTCCAGCCTCCTTATAGTTGGAGCTGTTCTTTGATAATGAAAAAATTATAGTAAAATAATTAATAACAGGAAATGGTAGTATTTGTTTTCTCAAATCTTACAGTTGTACTAAGACTTTAAGAAGCTGAAAATTATTTTATTCGTTACTAACACCTGGACTAAACACAACGGAAATTATAAAATTGAGATAATTGTTGTGAGAAATCAGAGAAAAGATGACTGGGCATGTAAACCTTAGAATTCAAAAGAAGTAAGATTTCTTTTAAGTTAGCTGAGTTTAGTTATAGTGACATAATAGGAATGCAATTTTTTTCTCCTTTTCTGTGATAGGGGATGGACAGAGGACTTGATGGTAAGATACCTAATTTGGGAGGAAAGAATTCTTTTAAGGTCTAGAAGACCTGGGTTAGGGTAATGTAAGGGCCCTGTGATATGGGCGTTTAGGAACCAGTACTCAGGTGTCATGAGGGGGAGACGTCAGGGGAGAGGGGAGTGCTGGACACTCGCTTTGTGTTTTGACTTGTTCTTTAAAGTAAGGTAAACATACAATTGAGATTTTTCTCCACAATTAGGGTGGAAGCATTAATACTTCAAAAATAATGCTTTTCCCTATTTCTAACAATAGATCCTTTAGTATCTACAATTATTTATCTGTAATTGTCTCTTAGATTGAGAAAAACAACAGCTCTTTAGCCTCTATATCAGAGGCTAAAAAATTGATTTTAAAAATAATTTTTAAAGATATTAAGATAGTAAGGCATATGAAATAATAAGTGCTTCAGCATATAGATATCCATATTAGAATAACAAATTGTTATCAAGACATATTTAAAGGCATATCTGATGTGAACCTAAATTTGCATCCAGTTAGTGGCAAAACCACAGAGAACTCAGCATCCCAAGTGACTTTAACACACAACAATGTGCACACTTGTCGTGGGATATCTCCTAAAGGCAAAGAAAGCCACCTTGTACGTTTACGTGTGATGGAAAAATGAGTAATTATGAAATCCAGTGCACTTACTCTTGTCAAAGTAGCACTGCCCCAGAAAGAACCAGAGACCCTGAGGAAAAATGACTGAATCTAGCTGTGGGGAATAAAGCGAACAAGGCAAAGCAGAGGCAGCCTGTCCCAGCGGACGGGAGGGGAAGCGCCCCGGAATGTTTGATGCTCCTCAGACTGACTCCAAACCAGCTTGAAGGGGCCCCACCCACGGGCTGCAAGATTCGCCAGTTTCATACAGTAAGGAAAGTAGTTACAAAGCAAGAGACAGATCAAATTTACTCTAATCTGTGATTTCATAGTGACAGTAATATTCTCAGTTATTTATCCATGGGATAATTTTAAAGGTGGGATCACAGCAATGGTGCATAATGTAGGGTACATGTTGGATCTATTGGTATAGAGTGTAAAGGCCCTAACACAATAACTAAATAAACGAGGTATAGATTAACCAGTGTGATATAAGCATTCCTAATTCTATATGAAATCAGCACATTGTACCCCATAAATGCATTAATGTATACATAATTTATGTGTTTATGATTTAACAAAAACAAGCAAATAAAAAAATTTTACTGTACCCATCTATTATTTTGAAGGCTGGTGAATGAGGGGGTGCAAATTCAGCATTTGCCTTGCGTTATCTGTGTGAACTGCCCCCATGGGCAGCTGACCAGCAGATGAAGCAGACTAATGCCCTCAGGATTTTTCTTTTCTAACTTACAAAAGACTTTAAGTTTACCTTCACAAAATGGGAGACTGATTGACCTAACAAGTGCGCAGATGACTGTGCCCCTATAGTAATGGATGAATGCATTGAAATAATACCTGGGATCTGCCTTACAATTATATAGGAGGGGTGTGGGCAGGGCACAGATGCAAAATACTAGCCATGAGTTGGTGATTGGTGCAGCTGACTGTACGTGGAGGCCATGTATTTTTTTCTATGGCTTTATAAAAATTTTAAATTAATATACATTCCTATGTGTAAACATTCACAATCTTCATCTGAAAAAGAAAACTGAATTTGTGTCTTGCAGGCAGTGCAAACCAAAGGAGGTGGCACGTGGTGTAATGTGTTACGTTACTAGAAAGGCAGAGCACTGTGGGGACCAAGGAAAAGTAGCTGCAATGCTATGATATTATGAAAAGATACACAAATATATTATCATTGATATATTTTGTTACTGATGTTTTGCATGACCACGCGTGGAAATCCAAAGAGTGCTAATTCTTTTCGTTTCTGTTCTGTGGTTCAATAACAAAATATTGAAGTTGGAGATACTGAGGTGTCTTTTATATGTTTGATTCTTCAAAAGAATTATTCAGCATCAGAATAAAGCTATTCTTTATCTTTCCTTCAGATTGCTTTCTGAATTTATAGCCACAGAAGTAATTATCCTCACTAAAATATTTATCAGTCTTTATGCTGCCGTTTAGTCCAGGTCTTCAGGGCTGGTGTAAATCTAATCATTACAGATGCCACTCTGGTTATCAGCATCGATTTTATTTAGATTGTAGTTCTTTATGATATTTTCAGTGGGCGCTTGCAAATTTGTTATGAAAATTAACAGAATTCATCAGCTCTTCTGAACTTAGTCCCATCCTTCAGTCTATAAATATCCCATGCTTCTCTTACGTGTGGTGTTAAACTAACCCCTACTCCTTCACATTCCTGTCAGATGCTGGAAAAGGAAATAAAGATGAACGCTAGTTTAATTAGCTTATCTGTTGCACTCTGGAAAAATATTGGATAGAAGAGAAAGTAGTTTATTAGCAGGAATGGATTTTAAACTGTAGTTAGTGGTTGAAATGTGTGCGTTACCCTGGATAGTTACCTATATTAGTCTGCCTGTATGACTCATTGTATGAATTACTGGTGGCAAATTTTTGATCATTGGCTATTCTAAGCTTATCTTATATATTTTTTTACTGCCCTAAAATGACCCATTTCTTCAAGGAGCCTTGGTTCGTTTTATTGCAGAATGGCATTAGAACACAAGATCTGGGTGCTACGTATACTCGTTGGTCCTGGGACACTGTTGTGTCCCGGCCCTCTCAGCTAACAGTGCAAGACAAAAGCTGTCCGTGTATTAACCTGGGTAGACACACACGTACGGTATTCCTGTTGTGAATGCGCGAGTTCACACGGATGTCTCCCACTCCGGTTCTTCAGCACACGGAGCTCTCTAAGTTCCTTCTGCTTATCTGCAGCCTCCCACTCTACCCGTGAGAAATCTGGTTCCCACCTTCTCCTGTCCATTTGTTTAATTGTTCATTTGCAGTGTACATGCATGGTGGTGTCATAATTGTTAGACTCTACCTTAATGGGATAGTAATTAACTTTGTCGAGTAGAGTACAGAGCCTGTACTCAGTCCCTTTCGTACTCAGTCTCCACCTGCATTCAACATTTTTACAGGTAAACACCTTACCCCTGACCCTTCAGTGAAGTTTTGTACATTTGTAGCACAGTTAGAATCACATTATGCCTTCTTTCCTGAGATCCCTTAACCTAGGTGATTTGTTAAAAATTTATATACACTAAGTTTCATTCTTGGTGCAATAAAGTTCTCTGGTTTGACACCGTCCAGTGTCCTGTTTTCATCATCTGGTGTCAAGTAGAACAGTCTCATTACTCTGCGATCCCCCGTTCTTCATCCATTCAGCCTTCCTGCCCTCCCCTAAACCTCTGGCAACTAGCGATTATTATTTTTTTAACTATCTCTATAATTTCAACCACTGATCTTTTTAGTAGCTTTACAATTTTGTCTTTTCTAGGATGTTGTGTAGTTGAAATTATATAACATATATCCATTTCCAACTGGCTTTCTCTCTCTACAATGTGGACTTAGACTCATCCACGTGTTTTCATGGCTTATTAGCTCATTTGTTTTTATTGGTAAACATTTAGTTTTACAGATGTACTGCAGGTTTTTTTTTTTTTTTTCAGTCTGTTTGCTTATTGAAGGACATCTTGGTAACTCCAGATCTGAGTGAATATGAATGAAACTGTAGTGGCCGTTCACATGCGTGCTTTTTGTGGACGGAGTGTTGGTGTCAGCTGGGTGGATGTCAGTGGTGTGACTTCGGGTTGTGCTGGAAGACTGTATTTAGCACTGCAGAGCCCGCCAGCTGCTTAACTGCACCGTTCTGCCTTCTTACCAGCCAGGAAGGAGAACTTTTGTTGCTCTGTGTTCATGGCAGCAGTTGGCACTGTCGGTTTTTTGGATGTAAACCACTCTAATAGGTGTATGGTAGAATCTCCTTTTTGTTTTAACTTCAATTCACTAATAGGGAATTTTCACATCCCTATCTGCCAGATCTGTATCTTCTTTGCTGAAGTGTTTTTCCAATCTTAGGCCCATTGTTTAAATTGGGTTATTTGTTTCTTATTGTTGAGCTTAAGAGATTTTTATTTATTTTGGATGCAAATAGGGCTTGGGTGGTGCTAATGTAATTCAGCAAATAGGGCTTGGGTGGTGCTGCACCAGGATGAGGCACTGTAAGGAAAGGTGAGTGGTTATGGCTGCCTCTTCAGCCGGAGCTTCTGCAGAAATGGAAAGAAGTAGTGAAAGAAAGGAAAATGGACAGTGAAAGTCTCTCTGGGAAGAAGTGGGGATTAGATGACTCCTTTTGTCTTCTGATGGAGCCTGGAGGTGATGAAAGAATATCCAAAGACTAAGGATTCCTGACTCAGATTTCGCTATGATCATCATCATGGATTGTTGAGAAAAAAACAGAATTCAAAAGCAATTAGAAAGTTAGGGTAAGACTCGCATAGTCTTGTGTCATGGATGTGATGGGAGGAATTTTAAGAATCAAGTGCCGGATGTGTCCCTCTGTGGAGGACATAGTCAAAGACAGGAGGAGTCAGCTGTGTCTGCCTTGAAGGTCAGTTAGGCATCAGCTTACTACACGCCCCGTGCTTTTGTACCTGAGGACTAAGACCAGCTCTGTTGGGAGAGGAGAGAGCACTCTGTTTCTTTAATGCATGTCTTATCTTCAGCCCCTTGGATAATAGAATTTCCCAAACTGAACTTTTCATTGCTGGGGCTCTGTTGCAGAGTGACTATAGACAGGGGTCTCATTTTCTTCTCTTTTCTACTACTATGTACACGTTTGTGTCTGTGTGTGTGTTTAAATTGACTACTTACATACAGATTTCATTCAATGAAATCATTTTTCTTCTCACTTACACCTAACAGTTATGACTTTAGTTCCCAGCAGAATTCATGAACACATACTAATTTTCGTCTTTGTCTGTTTGGGAACACATATAGGGTGCTCCCTTGAGTCATAAATATATGCTTCCTTTCTTCTTTTCTGTCTTGAAGCACAGTCTTTCATGGCTTTTCAACCTGACCGTCCCTGAGGAGGGTAGTTTATGGAAACAACTCTCAGTGGAGACACAGTAGTACACATCACCATGTCACCAAGGGTCCTTACCCACAGCTGTCTCTGTTCCGGCCGGATGATGAGACAGCGATTTGCAAAGGTGCTTGGCGAGTCCTGTGTGTGTTCAGCGTTTGCCATTAGACGCTGAGGATTATTTCGGTGAAATGGACTCATACATAGAATGTCAATGAACAAACGTCAAAATTATCATGAACTTAATTTTTGTCATGCCATTGAATTGAGTGCCTTTTCAAAAAATGAAGAATTTGTGTTAGAAGGTAATAAAATATGAGTATTTATTCATTATACATTTTTAGCACCTATGATGTACCAGTGATAGTTTCTCCTGTTTGCTATTATTGCCAGGATTTCACTTGCTCTGAGTATTAAATCAATGATAACCATTTACAAAAAAGAATTATGTACTTTTTAAGGCTTAGTGTACAACACTGGATCATGGCGTCGGTTCACATACAGCAGTGACATATTGTTGGAAAACAGCTATGCAATGTGATGTAATAGCTATAGTTCAAAATTGTTAATGACCTAACTTTACATTTTTTTCAAAATTCTTTTTTATTAAGAGCAGAGGGAGGGAAGGCGGGATGAGGGTGGGGGAAAGGAAGAGCAGAGAGAGGGAAGGAGGGAGAGGGTGGGGTCTCGGTGTGTGGCACACCTCTTGGGGGCAAGACACAATTGTCAGAGGGACTTTACCCAACCAATGCAATCAGTGTAACCTGGTTTCTTGTACCCTCAATGAATCCCCAACAATAAAAAAAAAATCTTTTTTATTATGGTATAATATATAATGTAAAAAATCTTTTAACCCTTTCAAGTATACTGTTTAGTGGCATTAATTATATGTGCATATTCATAGTTTGGGTCAGTCACCACCCCCACTTCCCAGTCTTTGCCTTCACCCCAAACAGAAACTTCATTTCTATTTCTGTCCACTCTTACTGTCTCCAGGCCTTTGCCAACAGACTGGAGCTGCTGGATTTCAGCCTAACGCGTCGTTATACTCTGTTTTTCACATATAAAGATGTTGTATAGGTGAATTTTATTCTTTTCCAATTCTTTTACAGGTTTGACAGATGAAAAAGTGAAGGCATATCTTTCTCTTCACCCCCAGGTATTAGATGAATTTGTATCGGAAAGTGTTAGTGCAGAAACTGTAGAAAAATGGCTGAAGAGGAAAAACAACAAATCGGAAGGTAAGGCCTCTCTCAGATGGAGTGTGGGCTGGTTGTCAAAAGACGTTTTGTAGCTGATGGCAAAAGAATCAACATGTAATACAGCCTAGAAAGCAAATACCTGGAGATGAATTTTGGTGTTTTAGATCTGTCAGAATCTTATTCTGTTTAAAAAGATAAAGTTCGAAAGAGGAGAAATAAATATTATACAAAAGAAAGATCCTTGACTAAAAAAAAACAAAAACAAAAAAAAAACTTTGCAATAATCCTTGAGATTTCAGTTGATTCACATATGACTACATTGAAAAATGTAGAAGTCAATATTATACTTCATTTTATTTAACGATTATTAACGATGCAAAAAACATCATTTGTATATGCTTCAAAGATATATTTATATTATCATATTTTACAAAAGAAGTCTTCCATCAGTTTATCTATGTGCAAGGAAAGACCTCTTGATTTGGAGTTTGACCTTCATCCCCATTCCAGCTCTAATGAGCATTTGTCATTAGACAGCTCTCAGCAGTGGGATAAGGACGCCTTTTTGATTTATACTCTAGAGAAATGAGGGAAAGAATGGAGAGCCAGTTTTAATTTTTGGTTTCCTAGGATTTTAAGCATATTTTGTTTTTATTTTTTGGCATTGTGACTTTGTACCAGAAGGTTCCCTTTGTATATTGTTTTCTTAGTCCCTCAAATGTATTTCTTTTTAACATGGAGACAAGAAACAAAGACATGTAGGCTGGTAAGGGATGTCAAGTCAGATACATTTTTTTCTCAAATTGGACACATATGAATATATTTGATTTTGTTTTAAATGAATTTGTATTTAGCCAAACTCAACTTTTCATCTGTGTGAAAATTGCTTTTACGGTGGCACTTAATTTTATGTATAATTTTGATTGCATAAGTAACTTTCATATTAAAAACAGAAATACTATTTCTGGGGAAATTAGTGTAACAAGATGCTATATGTATTTAAAGTACTTGAATAATTGTTATTAAAATGTTATAGTACTAAAAATGTAGGTAATTTTCCCTTTTAAAGTTTCTGAAGTTTTGGTTGGGCACCCATACCTCAGTAGTTAGGGCACTGGCCATATGCTCTAGGGCTGGTGGGTTCAAACCCGACCTGGGCCTGCTAAACAAACAAACAAACAAACAAACAAACAAACAGCCGGACATTGTAGTGGGCGCCTGTAGTTCCAGCTACGAGGGAGGCTGAAGCAAGAGAATCACTTGAGCCCAAACTCTTGGGCTGTGATGCCACCACACTCTACTGAGGGCGACATTGTGAGACTCTGTCTCAATAAAAAAAAAAAGTTTCTGAAGTTTTCATACACAATTTTTGTAATAGAGATCTTCTAAACAGATGGCTTTTGTACTGAAATATAGTTTTTAACATACATTTAAATGACTATGTCTCTGTGTGTGTGTACAGATGGAGAAGAAGGGACGGAATGAGATAAATCAGAGGCAGGCATTTTCTTCCCCAAATACTTGGTATTACTATCAAGATCAAAGCTTGACATAACATATTTCAATTATTACAAACCTCAAACATTTGAAACAATTTGAGATGTTTGACAATTTCAAAAGTGCGGCTGAGCTTTGCTTAGGCACATTATAAGTAAAGATGCCAATTTCAACTTGCTGTGTAATGTGGGATAATAATATAGTACAAGAATATGCGATTGTTGTGGGATATGAAATTGAATACACATCTCAGAAAATGAAAAACTTTACCTACTGTTCTAGTGTCAATGTGAAAAATAACTCTTCAATTTTTATAAATATTTAAATGTTATTTTATATCTCCTCAGTCTCTCTTTTCTATGTTCGTTAACCAAGTAACATGTTAAATTATTTAATACATACACCGAGGAGTTGAATAGTTATTAAGAATAACAACATGTAACTGAAACCCTACTCAGATTTTCTCTCTCCCCTTGAAAAGATTTGTTCCTAGAGGAGGCGTTTCTGATTTGCGCCTGCGGGGCGGAGACTGTGGGTGAGATTGTGAATGAAGGAGGCCAGTGAGATGCTGCTTGGCTCCTGCTGCCTGGGCAGAGAAGCTGCATAGCAGAGTGCGTTAGTGATGAGCTGGGCCACACACAGTCTGTAGTGGGGGTGTGTAAACAGGACCCTTGAATTCTACTTTGCTACCGTCCAAGGCCGCCTTCGCCTCCTCTTCTCATCAGAAGAGTATGTCTCATTCTGTGACACTTGACGCACCATAGCTCCTGAGAAGTGTGTGAAGACAAGGCTGTTTACCCTTGCCCCCTCCTTCCCCCCACCCTCCCCCCCTTTTTAAATTTTACTTTTAAATTTTTTATTTTTAATTATTGTAGGTACATAATAGTTGTATATGTTTGTAGGGTACATGTGATGTTTTCATATAGACCTGTCGTGTGTAATAATCAAATCAGGGTATTGGGTCTGTGTCACCTCAAGCATACATTTCTTTGTGTTAGGAACATTCCTGTTTCACTCTTTCAGTTATACTCTTTCAAGCATACGGTAAGTTATTGTTAGCTGTAACCACTTTATTATACTATCAGTCTATTTTAGTGTTCTGAGAAAACTTCATACTGTTTTCCATAATAGCTGCACAAATTTATTTTCCCACCAACAGTGTAAAGAGGTCGCCGTTCTCTGCATTCTTCCAGCACTGGCTGTTTTCTCCTCTTTGCAGTGGTGGCCATTCTAACTAGGGTGGGACGTTATCTTATTGTGGTTCTGTTTGTATTTCCCTAATACCTAGTGGTGATGAGCAATTTTTCATATACCTGTCAGCCATTTCTGTGTTTTCTTTTGAGAAACCTTTATTCAGCTCACACGCCCATTTTTAATTGAATTATTCTTTTTTTTCTTTGTTGTTGTTGTTGAGTTCCTTGCAGAATATTCATCCCATATTGGATAAATAGTTTGCAAATATTTTCTCCCATTCTGCATATTGTCTCTTTGCTTTGTTGATTATTTCTTTGCTGTGCAGAAGCTTTTTAGTTTTCTATAATCCCATTTATTTATTTTCGCTTCTGTTACCTCTTTATTCTCTTGAGGTCTTCTCCACACGTATCTTAGCTCAGCACAGTGTCCTGAGGCATAGGCACCTTGCAGCAGTGACTCTAGACTCTGCAGGGGTGAGACTTGCTAGTAGCCCAGACTGTGTGGACTGTATGGACAGTGTGGACTATATGGACTGTGTGGACTGTGTGGACTATATGGACTGTGTGGACTGTATGCACTGTGTGGACTGTGTGGACTGTATGGACTGTGTGGACTGTGTGGACTCTGTGGACTGTATGGACTGTGTGGACTATGTGGACTGTATGGACTGTGGACTATATGGACTGTGTGGACTGTATGGACTGTGGACTATATGGACTGTGTGGACTGTGTGGACTATATGGATTGTGTGGACTGTGTGGACTTTGTGGACTGTGTGGACTGTGTGGACTGTATGGACTTTGTGGACTGTGTGGACTGTGTGGACTATATGGATTGTATGGACTGTGTGGACTGTATGGACTGTGTGGACTGTTTGGACTGTATGGACTGTATGGCCTATATGAACTGTATGGACTGTGTGGACTGTATGGACTATATGAACTGTATGGATTATATGAACTGTATGGACTGTATGGACTATATGAACTGTATGGACTGTGTGGACTATATGGAGTATATGAACTGTATGGACTATATGAACTTATGGACTGTGTGGACTATATGACTATATGAACTGTATGCACTATATGGACTGTGTGGGCTGTATGGACTCTGTGCAGTGTATGGACTATATGGACTGTGTGTAGTATATGGACTGTATGGACTATATAAACTATATGGACTGTGTGGACTGTGTGAAGTGTATGGACTGTGTGGACTGTATGGACTTTGTAGACTATATGGACTATATGAACTGTATGGACTATATGGACTGTGTGGACTATATGGACTATATGGACTGTGTGGACTGTTTGGACTGTGTGGACTGTGTGAAGTGTATGGACTGTGAGGACTGTATGGACTATATGAACTGTATGGACTGTGTGGGCTATATGGATTGTATGGACTGTGTGGACTAAATGGACTGTATGGACTATGTGGACTGTGGACTGTATGGACCTTATGGACAGTGTGGACTGTATGGACCGTGTGGACTATATGGACTGTGTGGACTGTATGGACTGTTGACTGTATGGAGTGTATGGATTGTATGGACTGTATGGACTATGTGGACTATATGGACTGTTGACTGTATGGAGTGTATGGACTGTGTGGAGTATATGGACTATTGACTGTATGGAGTATATGGATTGTGTGGACTGTATGGACTGTGTGGAGTATATGGACTGTGTGGATTGTATGGACTGTTGACTGTATGGAGTGTATGGATTGTATGGACTGTGTGGAGTATATGGACTGTGTGGACTGTATGGACTGTTGACTGTATGGAGTATATGGACTATGTGGACTGTAAGGACTGTTGACTGTATGGCATGTATGGACTGTGTGGACTGTATGGGCTGTGTGGACTGTATGGACTATTGACTGTATGGAGTATATGGATTGTGTGGACTGTAAGGACTGTGTGGAGTATATGGACTGTGTGGATTGTATGGACTGTTGACTGTATGGAGTATATGGACTATGTGGATTGTATGGACTGTGTGGACTGTATGGACTGTTGACTGTATGGAGTATATGGACTATGTGGACTGTAAGGACTGTGTGGAGTATATGGACTGTGTGGACTGTATGGACTGTTGACTGTATGGAGTGTATGGATTGTATGGACTGTATGTGCTGTCTGAACTGTGTGGACTGTGCGGACTGTAGAGTAAAGAGGCCTCAGCTCAGCCTGAGGATATGCAGCTGTTCTCCCCGGTCAGGACACAAATTGCCCAGCGGGGTTGTGCTTCAGCTCAGGCTTTAGGGACACTACTGTTTGGCTTTGCCCAGACACCATTTCTCTGAGATTGAGGAGGTGGTTTCAAATTAGGCACTGGGAGGTGTGACTGGTCTGGGTTATCAAGGTGATGTTTTCTGGGGAGGCAGGATACAGCTTTAGCTCTAGCCCAAGGGGGCATGAGTGGGAGCGGTAGGTGGAGCCGAGCACCACCTGTCTGATTCTGGGGTCGGGGGTCCGGGGGTGAGGGTATGGTGGGTGGACAATGGTAGAAGGGTTGTTGGCAGCTCAGCTTGGGGAATTCTGGCCTGGAGCAGAGCACACTTGAGTGATTCCAATTCCAAGATCGTGTAGCTGTGTGGACTTCAGGCAGCTTCCTCAGCTGGCCTGTGAGGACTGCAGGGGACCCCGGTGTGAGGTCTGCTGGAGTGCGGGGGTGCTGGGGTCTTCTTGCTTACCTCCCATCCATGGGAGAAGTCCCTTCAAGTTCCCAATGGATCTGAGAGGGACAGTGGAAGCCCCACATTTCCTTCCTTTCTCTGTGGGACCATAAAAGCTTTGGTGCTAACCAGGGTTTCCATCAACCCCGCTAGTGTGGGCTGGAGCTCTCCCTCAGCTGTTTTCATTAAGATGTAGTTGTTTGTCATTTTGCTCTTGGGATGGGATGAGTACTGTGGGCTTCTGGTTGGTGGTCTTGCTGATGTCACCTTTCTACAGTTGCTTTTCAGTGATGACTTTGTGTTGTTGGCAAATCGGGTTTGTCTTCTTTTTTCGTTCAGTATTTTATTGAACACCTACTGTTGGATTGGTTCAAAACCAAAACATTTACAGTATAGACAGTGGCTGGCCAAATACTATGTATTTTGTGAAATTTGTAATGCATCAATACTGTTTGATCAGAGAGCAGTTTTAATTTCCAAGGCCTTTCTTGAATATTCACCATTTACATCTGGCCACAATTAGGGAAGGGTCAGTGTAGTAACTTCTGTCCGGCAGATGTTGAAACTGTGCAAAGGGAAGGGGTCGTCAGGGGTCAGGCTACCAGCTCTAACTAAGGGAATCGTCAGGCGCTGACTCTGAGCCTGAGAGCAGTCGGGGCAGGAACTGTGTGCGTCCTGGGGACTTTTGTGTCCTTCACTAATGCATCTGGCATCTAGTGTGGGTGTTATAATCCAGTTGTGAATGAAGGCACGGAGTTTAAATGCCACATCTCCAAATGAAGGAGTGTGATGGCCGTCTCACGACATTGGGTTATCATCTGAGCTGTTTTCCTGCTTGTCTCCCCCACGTTCCTTTTAAAAATTTCTTGAGGGAAGGGATCGTAGAATATATATTTTTAAATCCCACAGTTACCTGTTTTTCATTCATTTAGCAAACTATGTGTCGAACACTGTTTTATACTAGGATTATCACATCTTTAACAGGTTTACAGTCTAAAAATAGAAGAAAAGCGTTGTAGTTCTGGTTGGTGTGACAGAGGGGTAAGCACAGTTCACACTGGTCGTTCGGGAGTCAGAGGGGCCCTGTGGCAAGAGCAGGAGTCAGCAGCGAGTCATTGTTTCACTTTGATGGAGAGAAGGGAGTTTGGAGAAGGTGGGATATACAGATCCTCAGAGTTGGAGCCGAAGCATCATTGTTAATGTTACTGTTTTCAATTAATTTTTTTGCTTTCACACCATATTCATTTCAAATGTGTAAAACTCTGTCTTTAGATGAAGACAAAGTGCCACTCACGTTTCATCTCTGAACCAAATTCTGAGCAGCCACATTTTAAGTGATGTTTGGAAATCAGAGATTGCATTAATTTATTTTATAACATTTTATAATCACTTGGGGAATGCATAAAAATTTCCTTAGAAAACATTATGGCCTTTATATTCTCAGAGTAAAATATAACTTCTATGCAGAGTTATAAACAGGTTTCATCAAACAACTATATATTCATTTGGGAAAAACTTAGGAAAGTATCTAAGTCATGTATTATTTCACTAAACGATATACTTTTATGCCAATTTTTATGCAGAGTAAATTTGACAGTAAATTTGGCTCAGTTATTCCTTTTCAAGACTCCTCAGATTTCTAAACTGTTTAAAATCTATACATCTGTATTTACAGATAAATATAAAATTATTAAATAAACATTAGAGTATGATGAAAGTCTAATCTTTTGCATTTCTTGTGAGGACATTCTAAGATGGAACACAATTGCATACCCCTCAAGCCGTGCCAATATCTAAATTATATGCAGGAAGAATCTTGAATTACCTCGGTTATGAGCAATGTCTTCTTTGGGCCTCTAATATAAAAATTTATTGGTAGTATTAGAAACGATGCCTGAAGAAGTAAGGGTGAGCATGACTATTCTCAGCATCTTTTAACATTGCAATAATATTTAAAATAAGTGTATTATTATAAAAACAAAATATAATTGAAATACTCATTTCCGAAAGGCAAGTTATTTGGTACATGAGAGAATGATTGATTAAACTCAAATCATTTAAAAATTATGAATAGAATTCCAGCTTTTATGGCCAGTAATTTTTATTATTATCATTATATTTCTGTATCTAGAGTGTTCAATAGCAGAGCATACCACTATCAGAATATCTATAAACTCTATGAAATAATAATGAAAATATTGGTGCGGCAGCCATATTAAAATTTTTTAAATACATCATTTTCCTTTATTACTCAAAGAATATAGTTATATACATAAATTTTCTCCTTTCTATGCTTTTAGAAAAGGGCTATTAATTTGTCTAATTACAGTATTGTGTTTCTGGGACTAGGGAGGCCCATGGAGAGAGAGAGAGATTACATTTATCCAGTAAGTCTGTTGAGTTATATGGGTACAGTTTGTGGTGCCCCCCCAAATTATAGTAGAAGCATTAAAAATTACTGACAACAGATCACCATAAGAGATATAATAATAATGAAAAAGTTTGAAATATTTTGAGGATTTTCAGAATGTGACCCAGATTATACGGTATGGACATGCTCTTGGGAACAGGGCTGACAGAGTGCTCCATACAGGTTGTCACTCATCTTCAGTTTCCAAACAAATGCAGTACCTGTGAAGTGCAAGAACGCGAAATGCAGTGAAACCAAGTCTGACCATCCTAGCGCCCTTTCCAGACCCTCACAGGGGATCCTGCAACAGGTGGTTTTGGAGTAAGTGTCCTTTACCTTCTGGCCTGTCTGCTCCGAGGGATGTATTGTCCAATCCACAGTAAACGACTGTCCCCTGGAGAACAAGGAGAGCGCCCACTGAAATCCTTTTTTCTTAATTTCTGGCCAGCTAGTAACTCAGTAAATGTTTGTTGAATGAATGAATTCAACTACTGACCACTTAAAGGTCCAGCATCCTCACCTCAAAATGGGCATTTCTCTTGTTTTGCTGTTTGGCCTACGACTAGCTCTGGACCTGGAGGACAGAAATCTGTTAGTGCTTGATCTCAAAGATCTGTGGCTCCGCTCTGGGAGATGCTTTGTCAGATCGGTCGGGTGCCCATGGCAGCAGCTGTCCTCACGCCACTCCATCTTCTCTAGCTATCAGGTGTGGGTGGAGTAGCCCTGAGTCTCCTTCTCAGGTGTTGTGCAAATTACTGATTTCAGGAAGCATTCTCTGTGGTTTATCAGATGTCTTAGTTGATGCGCTTCTTCGGCTTTTTAAAAGTGAGGGGCTATGTGAATTGGTTGTGCTACTTACATCTTGGAAGTTAAAAATTTTCAGATCTCATTGACAAAATTTTATGATAAAACGTGCTTCTTTGAGAAACAAAGAATTCTGTTTGACAAAGAGATCTGTAGTTACTCTTCAGAAGGGGCTCCGCAGAAGCCGTCCTTCAGAGCCGGTGCTGGCCCCTGCTCAGCCTGGCCGCTCTTCCTCTAACACAGGTGTTTCTGCCCCTCTCCAGGGTCCTCTGACCTTTCTTAGTTGCTATCCTTGATGAGGCAGACGTTTCAATATTTGTCTGTTTAGACGCAGTAATGTCATTGGTATTACAAGTTATAGTTTCTACAAGTCCTTTTCATTTTTGCATTGTTCTAGTCTTTTATGTGTTGATTTCATGATATCTTTAAAATAAAAAAATTTGTTGGGTGGTGCTTGTGGCTCATGGAGTAGGGCGCTGGCCCCATATACTGAAGGTGGCAGGTTCAAACCTGGCCTCAAACAAACTGAAAAACAGAAAAATAGCCGGGCATTGTGGCGGGCGCCTGTGGTCCCAGCTACTCAGGAGGCTGAGGCAAGAGAATCGCCTAAGCCCAGGAGTTGGAGGTTGCTGTCAGCTGTGATGCCACAGTGCTCTACTGAGGGTGATAAAGTGAGACTCTGTCTCTAAAAAAAAAAAAAAATTATTTTACTCATTGAAGATAGCTTTTCAATGAGTTTTGCTAACATCATGTGAGTTTTACTAACACCTTAACATAGTAAAGCATACATTAAAATATTTCAGAGAAATTAATTTTAATAGTTTTTATTAACTATATCTAAGTGAAGAAAATATGTTCACACAGTAGCTGCCTCCCAGAGGCAGAGGTGCAGGCAGTTATAATTTCTCATAGAAGCCATGGCCGTATTACAGAGATCATATTTCTATAAAACTGTGTAGCCATGGGTTTGTTTATTATTCCTTGTGAGCAGTCAGTCAGCAGTGTCTGAAGTGTGGACACCTTCAGTGGAGCTGAGAATCCAAGTCCACCCATCACCTGTGTCATTCATGTGTAATATCTTTGAGGTTCTTCCACATTGCTATGTGTACCATGGTATGTACCTTGTCACTCCACAGAGCATTCTCTTATATGGACATACCACAGTTTATCTCCTGAAGCACAATGGGCTGTGACAGAGAGGTTTCTGGGAATTCCTGGGAATTTCTTGGTTGTAATTGCTTTAACTGGTCTTTTGACATATTGTCCAATCTTGTATTGTGTTTTTGCCTTTGATGATTTGAGAGAGAAACTAAATAGTGTCTTTGATAGAGAACTGTGGGTCTTTAGAATCCATATGACTTATCTTGTACTTATATGCATTAAAAAGTCATCAATTTCATACTTACCTACTAGCTTCAGTGTCATAGGATATATTTTATTATTTGCTAGTTTTCAAATTTTAAGAAGGAATCTATTGGTGGCATAGCCTGATGTATGTTCCCTAAGTTTCTAATCTCTTTTGCAATGGTAGGTGCATATTAAATGCTCATTTAACAAAGATTGAATGAGTGAACAAATTATTTATAAGCACTGCAATATCACTAATGAGATTAATTTTGAGTTATGGTAATGTCATGAATATGATTGTATTTTTTAGCATATATGTTAAAACATAGTTCTTTCTATTAATTGGAAGTAGTCTTTAGAGTAATTAAATTGCTTACTCCAGAAAAAGAGTCTTTTTTAGGATGTATCATCTGAAGATAGGTTTTGTTTTACTCTACTGCAGCCTTATTTCAATTGACAGGAACATAGTAAGGAGAATAATTATGTATATAATTTAAAATATAACATGATATTTATGATTATTTGCTAGAATTTTTTTCTAATGATTTGTTTGCATAAATGATAGAAGAAAAACCTGTGACCTGTTCTGAAGCCCTGGAAGATCCCATGTTAACCTCACTCTTCTATTCATTAATGAAAATGACTTTCTGGAAATGTGAAAGCTGCTTATAATTTGTCCTTGCATTCTTAACATGAGAGGTGGCGTTAAGACTATTAAGTGCTTTTATATTGTCAGTGGTAATATTGCTATCAAGTGAGGTGTTGGGTATAACAGTAGTGGAAGGTCCTTTGATTTGGGTCAATACAAGCAGGGTCCAGAGAGCTTCTTTTTGATGTGTACATTATCTTTGGGAATGCAGCGTGCAGTCTTTTAAGATTTGTTTTAAAGGAGAGGAGACAAGGAATAGGATCTGGAAGGTGAGGTTTTATTTTTAACATGGGAGAAGTGAGAGGCTTTGCGTGCTTTGGGGGAATGTTTCAGCAGAGAGAGAAAACTGGTGATATGAGAGAGAGAGAGAGAGAGAGAGAGAGGCGATTGTTGCCCCCATGTCCCGGACCAGGTTGGGGAGCGTCGTGATCCAGTCTTAAATACAAGAAAATATGCTAAAACTTATTTTTATTTTATTTCAAAATAATCAAATATTAAGCTAAATAGTAAGTTTAAGTATGCAAGTGTACATTTTATGTTTCTTTGTAGGTACAAAGGAAACTTGAGACTTCAAAATAACTATTTATTGGATGTTAATAAAGTTGCAGAGATTATAACCAAAAATAGCAAATAAGAGCACCATAGCAGTATTGAGAATGTATTAATGTAACCTCTAAAGATTAAAATATTTATATCCTATACCTATGACCATATGACCTTAAAAACATTTTAGAAACATTAGGAAGCAAAGATGCATTTCACAGATGGTCAAAGCATTATGTAGTTTCTGAAAAATACAGTGTTCTCTTCTGAGAGAGTGTGAAAAAGACAAATAACATCTTAGTGTTTTTTATGAAAGTGCTTTGGCATATATGCTCCCTGAATGGGTGTCTGGGAGCCCAGAAGTCAGTGAATCACACATTGAGGAATTGGTGCTGTGTAGTAAAAATGATGAGTTGGAGTGAAAGGTTGGACTTGCAACTAAGGCTGAGGTAAGAAAAAGCAAATCTTTCTAATAGCAATTGTAAAGTGGGCACAATTTGACAAAAATAGCTGTTCTAGTGCTCTGGAAATCACCCAAAGGCATACAACCATCCAGGAAGGATTTGTACTTACAAATTGCTGACCTCTAGAAGGAGCTGTGGATGTCCATGGTGGTCAGGCCTGTGGGGCTTCGTCTCCTTCCTGGTCGTTTGGTGAAGAGTTTCTCACAGCTTCTTTTCCACAGTTCAGGCAGCTCACCCAACTCAGAGGAGGCAGCATTTTGGAGCCAGTGACATGGGAGGGCTGGCCAGTAGTCCTGCTCTGTAGAATGAGGTTTCTGTCAAGACCGGGTACATGCACATGTGCTGTGGGGACGGGAGGAAGGGCCCATCCCTAGACCGCTCGCTTCCACTGGTCAACTCCTGAAAAAGGCCCCACGGAACACTAAAGAGGCAGCCTGTAAAGGGTCTGAACTTGGCACGTGCTTCCCTGATGATGGACAGATGCACCAGAGTAGGGTGGAGGATGAGCAAATGCATGCCGACAGTTAGATCAGTGAGATGAACAGTTTCCTACAAAGATACAAGTCACCAACGCCTCACAGCAAATCCTACAAAGATACAGATCACCAACGCCTCACAGCAAATCCTACAAAGATACAAGTCACCAGCGCCTCACAGCAAATCCTACAAAGGTACAAGTCACCAACGCCTCACAGCAAATCCTACAAAGATACAGATCACCAATGCCTCGCAGCAAATCCTACAAAGATACAGATCACCAACGCCTCACAGCAAATCCTACAAAGGTACAAGTCACCAACGCCTGACAGCAAATCCTACAAAGGTACAAGTCACCAATGCCTCACAGCAAATCCTACAAAGGTACAGGTCACCAGCGCCTCACAGCAAATCCTACAAAGATACAGATCACCAACACCTCACAGCAAATCCTACAAAGATACAAGTCACCAGCGCCTCACAGCAAATCCTACAAAGGTACAAGTCACCAGCGCCTCACAGCAAATCCTACAAAGATACAGATCACCAACACCTCACAGCAAATCCTACAAGATACAAGTCACCAACGCCTCACAGCAAATCCTACAAAGATACAGATCACCAACACCTCACAGCAAATCCTACAACATTGACGACAACAGCAAATCCACTGCATGTTTACAAGCCACAA
>CAUYON010031798.1:0-17273 GCA_963573935.1 Arctocebus calabarensis
CCTGTGGTCCCAGCTACTTGGGAGGCAGAGGCAGGAGACTCGCTTGAGCCCAGGAATTGGAGGTTGCTGTGAGCTGTGATGCCACAGCACTCTATCCAGGGTGACAGCTTGAGGCTCTGTCTCAAAAAAAAAAAAAAAACACACACAATTAAAACAACTGTAGGTTTTGTTCTTCAAGAGCACGGTGAAGAAGGACAGGGACGATTCTGGGGGCTTTAACCCATGCCTGACACTTAAAATAATGTCCAGGGGAGTATCCTCTCTATCACCAGTTGCCTTTACAAAGTCTGCTCAAAAACAGATGACTTATTGTTGACACTGGTGCTGCTACCACTCCTGGCACCAGGGGACTGAGAACTGTCCTTCACCCTGTGGTGGCTTTTTGTTTGTTTTTACGGCAGCGAAAAGAAAGCTAAGACACTACTGCCCCACAGAAGGCAGCACTGGTGAGTGAGGGCAGAGCCCCCCAGGCGTGCAGTCTCCCCCACATTCCTGATTACTCTCATCGCTGCCACAGTGAGAGGCGCTAAGTCCTCAGAACTCAGATTCTGGCTTCAGGAGGAGATAGAAGCCTGACTTGGGTTTCAAGCATTGTTTTGTGGTCCAGTTCTGCTCTTTCAGAGAGCCATGCAGGGGAGTGGTTGTGTGCAAAAGGGATCTTTGTTCCCCACATAGCTGCTCCTGTGTGCATTTCTCTGGGGGAAGGGAGGAGTGATTGAAAGATCAGAATGCAAAAACTGCTGAGACCTTTGCCCGCAACAACAAAACCTATTCTCCACCTCACAAGGTACTGTTTGGAGATGGGGTAAGCCGTCCCATAGGAGGTGACCCCTGAACAGAGTCTTGGAGGATGAATAGAAATCTGACAGGCAGGTAAGAGTATTTATTTCTCTGGCTCCTGGGGGGTGGGGAGAGGGGGTTACTTGGGGCAGGGTTGTCCAGGGTACTGGGGAGCTTTCAGTATCCACAAAGGCAAACTCTGCTTCCTGGATGTTCTCCCCATCTAATTTGAGTTGTCTACGTGATGGATGGGCTGGGAGGGCTGTTTCACGGCGGGTACGGGATTCTGAGTCTGCTGGGTCGGCATGTTTTCGGCAGGCTGTCTGTCTTGATTTGTTGCTCTGAAGGGCCATTGCTCAGAAAGCCTTTGCTACCAACAGAGCCTGGGGCTGCCGGGTTGCATCTGCGGCTGCGCTCTGGCGGGCACACCGTGCCAGGCCCGACACTGTTATCTTTATTATCCAGCCTTCAATAACTCCAAGCCTGGAGGAAGGACGGGTCCAGCTAAAACCTGGGCCACCTCGTCTATGTGGTGTTCAGTGGGCTGGGGATTCCGAGAGGGGTTGGAACCTTGGGCTGCACTGCTCGGGGCTTGTCGAGTAGCCTGTGAACTCAGCTTGAGGAAGAGACACGTGACAGAGGCCACACGAACTGCAAGCAGGCTCGCCCCGCGCTGTAGTCCATCCGCCCCTCAATCACGCATGCAGCAGGCGTTTACTGAGCTCCTATTTTGTTTCAGGTGCTGGGAAGAGATAAGACATGGCTCCTACTTTCCCCAGGAATAAGCCAATTAACACTGCAGCATGGGAATGTGCCACATCGTGGGGAAGTTCAGGTGGCCTCTACAGCCTTCAGCGGGATCCTCCGGGGGGGTTCTGCCTTCTCCAAGGGTGGGGGGCGTGCTGTGATGAGGCCAGGGAAGGCTCCGCCCACCAAATAGAAGTGTTGTAAGGACCAAGCAACTGTTTCAGGAATGCATACACATTGTGTAAATGGTAAAGCCGAGGAGAAGCAGACATTATTTTTGTTTTTACTTTTATTGCTGCTCTCTGGGCTTGAAGCACAATAGAGTCCTTCAAGCAATTGTTGGTCAGGCACAGTGGCTCAGACCTGCCATCCTAGCTGTCTGGGAGGCCGAGGCGGGTGGATCCCTTGAGCTCAGAAATTCAAGACTATTCTGAGCAATAGCCAGACCCCATCTGTACTAAAAATAGAAACATTTAATAGGGCGTTGTGGCAGGTGCCTGTTATACCTGTTACTTGGAATCCTGAGTAGAAGGATGGCTTAAACCCAGGAGTTTGAGGTTGCTGTGAGCTAGACTGACACCATGGCACTCTAGCCTAGGCAAGGGAGTGAGACTCTGTCTCAAAAAAAAAAAAAAAAAAGAGGTGGGATGGTGCCTGTGGCTCAGCGAGTAGGGCGCCAGCCCCATATACCAAAGGTGGCGGGTTCAAATCCCAGCCTCGGCCGAACTGCAAAAACAGAAAAATAGCCAGGCATTGTGGCGGGTGCCTGTAGTCCCAGCTGCTTGGGAGGTTGAGGCAAGAGAATCGCCTAAGCCCAGGAGTTGGAGGTTGCTGTGAGCTGTGTGATGCCACGGCCGGAGCCTGAAGATTTGGTTGTAGTTGGGCATGCTTCTTAAGCCCAGTATTCGGCATTTCCCTACATTCTGTCACCTTGCCTGAGTGCCTTCCTCCCAACCTTCTTTTTTGCCCATCCCAAACCACATTGCTCTCAATAGCAATGCGCATCCGACATCTACAACGTCTCCCTCCCACTCCATACTGGATTCCAAGGGACTCCACCTTCCAACCACTCTGCCGGAAGGGATGGGGGGCTGAGGGGAGCGACCTGCTCTTATTTCTTGTGACCTCAAGTCCCAGTCACTTCAGATGCCTCCTACAACACACATAGCTTGCAAAGCTTCCTAATCCTGCCCTCAGCTCGTTTGGGGAACACAAACATTATCTGCAACTGTGTGGTAAGCCCTTCAAGGGCAGGGCCAGCGTCCTTAGATGCTTCCCCCTGCACGGTATCGGCTGGCACTGTGCAAAGCCCTCCGTGTTTGTCACCGCTTTATCAGCAAAGCTGATAGAAATGAGGCTGTTAATTTCATCTGTGGGACTTCATTTGCAATTAAATGGGTGGTGATGCCTTGGTTAAGACTTAATTAATAAATTCAATAAACGTGAATTAAGATCTATGATGAGTCAGATGCCGTGTGAAGCAGCGGCTCTGCGGAGATGAGTGACAGCCCTCTGCTCCCAAGAAGTTTGTAGTCTAGTAAGAGACAGCCGTGTGCAAGCAGATATTTATAATACTGGGGGTAATTGTTAGCAAATAGATTTGTTTACAGGACTGTGAAAACCCCAAGGAAGGAGCAAGAAATTGTGCTTGCTGACATGATGGATCATCTTGGTTTTGAAGGATGCAAACACAATTTCCAAAGAGGCAGGGGAAAGCATTATAGGCAGAAGTAACTGGGTGAAAGACGCAGAAGTCTGATGAGGCAAGGAGCCGTTTTGAGGAATTTAAGGATCTTGGTGTGACTAGAGCGTGGGCTTGGCAGTGGGGAATGGTGTCAAATTGTGAAGAGTCTTCTACTAGCCCAGGAATCTGGACTTCATGCAGTAATCACAGAAAGCCAAAGGATATTTTTAGTACATGGGGCACCTGAATCCCATTTGCTTTTTTTGGTTTTTTGTTTGTTTGTTTGTTTTTGAGACAGAGTCTCAAGCTGTTGTCCTGGGTAGAGTGCCATGGCATCACAGCTCACAGCAACCTCCAACTCTTGGACTTAAGTGATTCTCTTGCCTCAGCCTCCCAAGTAGCCGGGACTATAGGTGCCCACCACAACACCTGGCCATTTTGGGGTTATAGTTGTCATTGTTGTTTGGCAGACCCGGGCTGAATTTGAACCTGCCAGCTCTGGTGTATATGGCTGGTGTCCTAGCCACTGAGCCACAGGCACCAAGCCCCCATTTGTTTTTTAAGAAGATAATGTTTGATTTAATTCTGCCTGGCATCCTGACAGGCCAAGAAAGGTTTGGGGATCAGATGCACTGAACAGGGGCTAATGGCAGAGATTGATTTAAAAACCAGATACAATAATACCAGCCAAACATTACCCTGGTGGCAGGAGGCCCTTCACCTATGAGAGGGAGGACAGAAGAAATGGTGAACCATTAACAGACTGGCCGGCTGTTACTGACCCCAAAACCTTTTCTGCAAAAAACAGTAAGATGTGTTAAAAACAGCTAAACAAAAATATTAATGAGATCTGTTAGAAGTGCACACAAAGTACAATTTAAAGAGCAAGAGATTAAGAAATACAAATAGCTAAGTACACTAATGCATAGTTACAGTTGATCTCTGAGCAGCTCTGGTTTTGTTGCTGGACCAATGAGTCTGTCCCTCTGTCACCCAAGCCAATCAACGGAGAAGGGGACGAGAGATCAACAATTTCACTTTTATTTACGGAAAAGCCAACAGTTCCAGAGAACAGTGAGATATCTCCTCCAAGAGCTGTCCTGCTCCCCTGTGTCCCTTTGTTACTTTTACACTCTCGCAGTAAAAGCCATGTTAGCAATGTTGTTAATCATCATAGCACATGGGGCACCAGAATCCCCTCATAGATTACAAGGTTACATACACAGTGTCACCCTATCTTAAATTGGGTTGTCTCTCTAAAGCATTCCTACCCTAGACTGAATTTATAGTTAGTTAGCACCCCAGGCCCTGAGTTGGGGTGGGGAGGAAGGGGCCGCAGATATCCCTGAGGGAGCCCCTAGAGGAGCAAGTACAATGTTAACGCCACAGAGGCCGCGTAGGTGGGGTGCCCTACAGCTGATCCAAGTCTTGGCAGAACACCCTGTGATCGTCTCAGAACACAAGGTCACAGGACCTTGTCCCCAGTCTCCCAGCCTCCCAGCCTCCCAGCCTCCCATTCTCCTGGAGGGGAGAAGGACCCCATGGTCCTTGGAGTGGCCATCTCTCAACTTTATCTGTCACAGAAGGTCTTGTACATGAATAAGCAACTCCACATGGCAACACATGGGCTTGTGTGGCCCCGGCAGGGCCTGTCCAGCAGCGCCCTGTGTATAATGATAATTTACGTGAGCAGTGGCCACCACCAGTTTGGACTGGGAAATTCCACTTATGCAAAAGATCAGAAATGTGCTGATGTGGAGGGCTGACTTTTCCTATGGGTGGGTTCTGCAGGGTCCACTGCATATGTGTGACCTTGGAGTCCTCAGGGTTCCCAGAACCAATCCCCACGCGTACTGATCCATACCACATAATGGCTCATTGCGCTTGGTCTTCTCCTAGGCATGCCTGTCAAAACCGCATTGCACCAAAGGTGCAATGAAGGTGTGTCCACAGCTCCTAGTGTGTCCCAGGTCTTATGAGAAGCTTCCCTCCCATCTCCACGTCCTCTCTGAGCAGCCCTGCGAAGGACCACTCTGGTTCTCTACTGTTGGGGCAGGGGAAATAGTGTCACAAAAATAAAACATGTTGACAGCTTTTCCTATGGTAGCAGTTCCCCATTTGGGTCACTGAAGTCCAAAAGCTCATCCTCAGCCTTGTAGCTCCCATTTTCTCAGTGTTCCAAAGTTAACTGAGCTAACAAAAAGTTGCCAATTCATTAATTTACCATGAAGAACATAACTGCCAGAGGGATTGGTTACTCGTGCCCTCTAGCCCAGCCAGCACACTTCCTCTGTCCTGACATTTCCATGGGAAGCCAAATTACAGCTTGAGAGTTGCACAGTGAGCAAGGAATCCCAGCTATGGAAGACAGATGTGCGTGCAAACGATTGATGCCCCTCAGTGTGGCAGTCTGACGCCTTCATCTTTTCCCAAAGGAACTCTCTAATCCCTTCTCCCAGACAGCAATTGGTGGCAATTTACTCCAGTTGTAGACAAAGTATTTAGGAGAAAATATTAGCTGGTGTGCTCACGTTATTTACCTTAGAAACCGAAAAGTGGCAGGCAATGCAGAGCTTCAGAATTATAGTTCCAAAAGAAATTGTTTCAACAACCAATGTATTAAACATTCAGCCAACATGTGTCTGCAGTGCTCTGGGCTCCAGACTTCACGGTACAAATGTGTCAGTAAACAGGCCCAGGACTCCACCGTCAGAAGGTTCAGAATCCAGTAGGAAGCAGGAGTGTCCACAGACAACTGCGATGCCAAGTCAATTGCTGTAGACGTGGGGCTAGCACAAAGGTCTCTGATCCTGCCTAGAAATCAGGGGACACTAAACAGAAGTCTAGAAGCTTGATACCAATATTATTTCAGTATTTAATTTTCACAATTGAAGAAAATGCATTTTTCTGAGTCTATATTACAAGTAATATAATCATATAAGGAACCATTGCTAGCTTGTGGTGTGTTCCTTTTTAATTTTATACATTAAAATTTGCATGTATACATTGGGAATCATACAATGTGTGTTGATGTCATGTGGCGTCATATCATGATATAGTTGCAATGCACTGAAATTAAAAAAAAACATTTAAAGGCTCTGTCCAGTAGCACAGTGGTTACAGCATCAGCCAAATACACAGAGGGTGGCAGGTTCAAACTTGGCCTGGGCCAGCTAAAAACAACGACAGCAACAAAAAAATAGTCGGGCATTGTGGCAAGTGCCTGTAGTCCCAGCTACTTGGGAGGCTGAGGCAAGATTCGGGAGGCTTAAGCCCAAGAGTTTGAGGTTGCTGTGAGCTGTGAAGCCATGGCACTCTACTGAAGGCAACACAGTGAGACTCTGTCTCAACAACAACAACAACAAAATACATTTTAAAAAATTACCGTATGGTATTTCCTTTGGATATATTGTGACTTATTTATCATACATTGAACATTCAGGTTATTTCCAATTATTCAGTATTATGAAATGAAGCCATAATAGGAAGAACTTTACGATGATGTCCTAAATCTTCTCCCTTTCCAAATAAGGGTACTGGGTTCCAGAGAATGTAAGTGATTTGCTCAAATTATTTCCCTATATTATTATAGCTAGCTAATGTAAGGGCCAGGTTTGGGCTCCTGGGAAAGATGCCTTTGGGGAAGAAAGAAGAGAGATGGGTTCTCTGTGAGTTGATAAAAGGCTCTGGAAAAATCCAATGGGCAGATAGAACCGAGGACTGTGACGTGGAGAGGTTGGGGGCTTGCAAGGTCTGCTGGTACTGCAAGGTACTGCCTGTCCACGGTTGACACTAGCCTTCAGCACACAGCACTGTGAGCTGGGGCAGCGCGTCAAGAACCTTATTTGGAAAGAATAACAGCAACCAAAAAATCCCAAACAGCCTGGCCCAGGAAGCCCACCTCCAGGAATCTGTCCTAGGATGTGGCACTGCAGGGAGAAAAAGTGCTATCTTTTCTCACCCATGGCAAGGTTTGTGGCTGAGATCCCTGTAACAAAAGTCAAATTAACAAGAGAAAAACATGCAAACATATGTAACGTAAGTTTGACAAGATGCAGGTGTTTTTGTAAATGAAGGGAAAATTGGGTGTTTTTATGCTTAGATTTGATGAAAAAATATGACCATGAAGAAATACACCCGCAGAAAGGGGGAATGATGTAGTGGTAATGAAAGGGCAGAATGTCCTCTTGGGTCACTGTCCTCTCTGTGTCCCTGTGTCCTCAGAGACAGACAAGGATGTTAACAGGGTTGAATGTCCCAGTTTACAGGAAGGTTGGCCAGGTTTACGGCCGGCATCAAGGGAGGAGTGAAGAGAAGCCGAGGGGGCTGTTTTCCCAAACACTGAAATGCCACACTTGGGATTGTTGTCCCGAACCCCAGAAGTACCTACATGGCTAGTCAATGAAACTTTTATAACACAAACAAAAGAAAGCATTGGATGTCAGGGAGAGTTTGGGTAGTCTGCGGCAGGCTCAGACGTGGCCGAGTGCCATTCCGCAATTCCCTTTTTCCTTTCTTTGTAAACCGTCTACTTTTCCTAGAATTTAGAATTTGTAATCATTTCTTTTTCTCATTTTCATGGTTTGTTATGACCTTTTGTGTTTTTCTCTTCTATTTTAGTTATTTATTGATGCATAGTAAAAATTAGTGGCTTAGAAACCAACCACCATTTCATCAAATTTCACGCATTGAGGAGCAGGGATTTGGGGTTTCTGGGAGTCAGACTTCTGCTCCAAGTGATAAAGATTGGGGTACACTTGGTGAGACTCAGCTGCCTCCTGGCAGGGCTGGAGGGTACCCGGAGGCTTTTTCATGTGCATGATGCCTTGGTGCAGAGGGCTCAGCTGGCCCTGCCCTGAAAGCACCTTCTCTCAGGGACTCACAGAGCAGCCTGTCCAGCTGTGGCTTTCCCACTCCACGCAGTCTCTACCTGAGGCCTTACAAACACATCCTCTGAGCTTTCCGTCACTCTTTTCCATCTGCCACCTTAGTAGGACTTCAAAAGAAGGAGGACACACGTGGGTGGTCAATCTTCTACATTTAATTAGAAAAACATTACTTTTTATTGAAGTAAAAGACAAATAGAGTCCATAAAAAAAGTTCACCTTCTTCACTCAGTAATCCCACTTACTATAAGCAAAGGATTAGAAAAAAAAGAAAAAGAAAAACATCTAAAACTATGAATATTGCCATTATATAAAACTAGTAGAACTTTAATATTCAAAAATAACCAATGATTGGCTCGGTGCCTGTGGCTCAACCAGGCTAAGGTGCCAGCCATGTACACCTAAGCTGGCAGGTTCGAATCCAGTCCGGGCTCGCCAAACAACAATGTCGGCTACAACCAAAAAATGGTCGGGCATTGTGGTGGGCGCCTGTAGTCCCAGCTACTTGGGGGGCAGAGGCAGGAGACTCACTTGAGCCCAGGAATTGGAGGTTGCTGTGAGCTGTGATGCCATAGCACTCTATCCAGGGGGCTTGAGGCTCTGTCTCAAAACAAAACAAAACAAAAGTAACAAATGATTAGTTTAAAATATCGTGAGTGCATGTAATATAATATTAGGTAGCTTAAAAAAAAAAAAAAACTAGGCTTGGTACCTGTTGCTCAGTGGCTAGGGTGCCAGCCACATATACTAGAGCTGGCGGGTTTGAATCCAGCCGAGGCCTGCTGAACAACAATGACAACTACAACCAAAAAATAACCTTGCATTGTGGCAGGTGTCTATAGTCCAGCTAGTCCGGAGGCTGAGGCAAGAAAATGGCTTAAGCCCAAGAGTTTGAGGTTGCTGTGAGCTATGATGCCACAGCACTCTATCAAGGGCAACATAGTAAGACTCTGTCTCAAAAAAAAAAACTAAGTGATAAGACTGAGATGAAACTTGGGGAAAATCTTATACTATGATGTTAAGTAAAAAGGCCGGTTACAACTCTAAAAATGTGTAAGTATGGGGAAAAGGAACAAAAAGACGAATTAAAGAAATCGTCTATGAGTGGTGGTATTTCCCATGATATTTTTTTCTTAAAGTGAACTTTTTCTAATGTTATCACAATGGTTTTGAATTTAAAAAATATACTCACTGCCTCCTATTACAACATGCTCATTTTCATGTTAAGAAGGCATTTGAAGAAGCACCCTTGAACCTAGGTACCCATAACTGTGAGGCCACAGCGGCTGGTTGTTGTTATCCCAAGAGCACCTTCCCACCTGCCAGCGTCGGGAGTACGCGAGAGACCCGGCAGACAGTGTGGGCCTGTGCCTGCGAGTTGCATTGTACTTTACACCTTCCTCCCTCTTAGCACCAAGAAACACACAGTTCCTTCCCATGCAATTATCTCAGAGTCTTTGTTTTTGTTGTTTTCTAAGAACAGATTTCACTTTAAAAAGTGGAGCTTCTCATCACCCACAGAACACCAGCAAGCTTTGCTCTGAGCGTGCACGGAATGAAAACCATTACGGCTGCTGTTGTTTTCCATCCCACGGGCCGCATTCCTTCATGAGGTCAGACAGGGCCGCGCAGGTGAGAGTGAGTGCAAGGCAGACAAAGCCAGCCCCTGGAGTCCGCTAACCAGCATCAGGCCACGTGGCACAGCCTTGAGACCCTCAAGTAGAAGCGGAGAGGATGTTACAGCTTCTCCAGTCCTCACTCCTATTCTTTGCACAAATCTGCCCATCCCATGACTGTTAGTTGGCCTGTACTTGGCCCTGAAATGAGGATGAATTTTTCAGAGTGTCAAATGGTGACGACAATCCTCTATCTAGTGGCACTGAGCTCTGCCTCTTTGCAAGTAACTTCCTTTTTTGTTTTCTGAGGCAGAGTCTCACTCTGTTGCCCAAGCTAAAGTACACTGGTGTCATCATAGCTTACAGCAACTTCAAACTCCTGAAGTCATCCTCCTGCCTCAGCCTCCTAAATAGCTGGGACTACAGACATGTACCACCATGCCACACAAATTTTTCTGTTTTTATAGAGACAATGTGTAACAATGCTCTGGCCCGTCTTGAACTCCTGACCTCAACTGACCCTCCCAGCTCAGCCTCCCAAAGTGTTCAGATTACAGGTGTGAGTCACAGTGCCTGGCCACAGTGAACTCTTACTAGCCTCTAAACACATATGCCTAGTGTTATTCTAAATGCTTTATATGTGTTCATTAATCTCAGCCTTACAATAATTTTGTGAGCGGGACACTGATAATCCTTCAGTTTATAGATGAGCACCCTAGATCTCAGATAGTGTAGGCCCGCGGTTCCCCCCTCCCCAGGCTGTAGAACCAGGCCACACAGCAGGAGGCAAGCAGCGGGAAAACCAGCAAAGCTCCCCCTGTATGCACAGCCGCGCCCCATTGCTCTCAGCACTGCCCGAGCTCCACCTCCCAGCAGATCAGCAGCAGCAGCATTAGTTCAGAGCGCAAACTCTACTGTCAACGGTGTGAGCGAGGGATCTGAGTTGCATGCTACTTATGAGAATCTAATGCCTGAGATCTGCGGTGGAGCTGAGGACAGGAGCAACACATTTGGGTACCACTGTCTCCCATCACCCCCACATGGGACTGTCTCATTGCAGGAAAACAAGCTCAGCACTCCCACTGATTTTGCGTTGTAGTGAGTTTTATAATTATTCCATTACACATTATAATATAATAATAATAGAAATAAAGTGCACAATAAATGTAATGCACTTGATTCATCACAAAACCACATCCTTCCCCCTGCCCCCCACACACACCAGTCCACAAAAAGATTATGAAAATAGTCCCTTGTGCCAAAACAGTTTGAGACCAGTGGCATAAGTGCATGTTTCAAAACACATTGTACTTTCCACCTCTATACCTCTTAGACAGAGTTCCTTCCCATGCAATTTGCTCAGAGTCTCTGTTTTTGTTGTTTTCTAAGAACAGATTTCTTAGAAAACAGTCACACAGCTAGTAAGCAGTGCTGACAGGCCTCAGTCCCAGCCCCTCTGACCTGGAGGCCACACTCTGAGTTACACTGTGTAGCCCCTGGAGCACCTCTCGGTGGGCCTCTGATGGCCGGGTCTCCCGAGGACAGACCAGATGTGTGACTTTCATCTCAAGCCCCCCACAGGAGCTTTGGAAGGTCTTAAATCTTTCAGAAAAAGAAGGAAGAGTTGCTGGTGCACTAGAACAAAATTTCTCAGCCTGATTTTCAAAGAAGACTGGTTTTCCCTGGAGAGTTAATGTAACTACTGAGTGAGGAAAAATGGAGAGGAATAATCTGTAAAGTTCTCCAAGCAGGGAGGAAGCCATTCTATCCCCATTTTCCCTATGACCGCTGTAAAACCTAGCACTTGTTAAAAATGAGACGAGGTGCTTGTTTTGACCGTATAAATTTCCATATGGTGCTGATAACCCTTGCACTATCAGTGGAAACCCCTGTCAGAACTAGATTTATATTAACCATGGAAAGAGACAGAATGTGGAAGAAAACAGAAGGCCAGAAACCAATCAGAAAAGACACCCAGCCCATCAGAAAGGATGCCGGCTCATAGGACTCAAGGTTTCCACTAACCAAACACCAGCCAATGCAGGCATGTTAATGAGCAAGTTTGGTCCACATCTGACCTAACAATGTTCATCAAATTCTTAAAAATTTGCCATAATTTTTTCCAAACAATTAAAAAATAAAGTATACTTTAAATCAGTAATGTTTCATCTCATGGTGTGAGAGGATATTGTTAACGATCTTGTGCTTAGCCAGTGACACCCAGCTCAGTGATGGTTCAGTTAAAATCTTCATCTTGTCAATTTGTTGTTGTTGTTGTTTGTTTGTTTGTCGTTTTTGCAGTTGTCATTGTTGTTTGGCAAGCCCGGGCTGGGTTCGAAGCCGCCTGCATGATGTACACGGCTGGTGCCCTACCAACTGAGCTACGGGCGCTGCCTCATCTTGTCGATTTCTGTTCACTTAATTTCTTCCCAGTCAGAAAGCGCTAATTCTCAATGATGGGCCCTCAGGAACGGTAATGGCGAATGTTTGCTTGTTCTTGAGAGTTAGGAATATTTGCACTAAAGGTAGACTGGACAATCGAGTCGTTTCTCATTGAAAACTACTTACCACATACTGTTAGATAAGGCCACAAAGTAGAGTCTCTAATTCAGGAGATGAAGGCAAATGAGTTCATCATCTATTCTTTGACTGGACTCAGTGCTCTGGTATTTGCCTGTATTTACTGCAGCTCTTTTATTTCATTTTTAGATAACACATCACTGAATTGTATCCTGGCAAGAAAACTGAAAAGGAAATCAGTGAGTGATGGAAAGAGTCAATTTTTAACAATTGAGCCATTTGTTCCAAGAGCCAGGTCTTTTTGTAAACTCCTGATGTCTGAGTTCTCAACCTTAAAATTATAACATTTTATGCCTGAAGTGATAGGTCAAGCTACTTTAGATACTAAGTAGGTCATTGAGAAATAACAGTTTAGGTAAACCTCTTGAAATTACCAAAATATACCCTTTTATTCCAGCAGTCAAATTCTTTCCTCTTACCTATTTGTCTGCTTGCTTATTTATTTATTTATTTGGAAAAAGACCAAATAGTTCTAAAAAGACCTAAAACAAAATAAAGTCAAGCAAAAAACTATTCCTACTCTGCCTCTCTATATCTGTAACAGAAATTCTCTAGAGACAACTTTCAATTCCTTTAACTGCTTTTTTTCCCCCTTGGCATTTACCCTTAACTTTCTGAAGAAAATGGTTACAAGTCTTTGATTTTTTTGTTCAGTTATTAGATATTATCTCTCGAACTTCGACTGTGGATGATGAGAATCTGAGTCTCTTGCTTCAACTCTCCCTCCCCACCCCCCACCAGACACAGAAGCGACCCATCCATGTGGAATCCTTCCAAATGCAGGTTTCTCATACCTCGTTTAGGTATTTTCCTCACCTTATTTTTATTGCATACTGTTATTCCAGCTGAGCCATGTGGTCATGAACAAGGTTTTACTTTTTCTGTTTCTCTTACTTGCTTTATTGTCCACGTAGCCATTACCAGCTCAAGCCCAAGTTCACTACAGATGTTCATGTACAACGCTTTGAACATATTAATTTAATATGCATTTATCTCCCCTGGGACTCCCTTCCTCTCCCTGTTTGAACCTGAACTTGTTTATCCCTAGCCCTTCCATCCCTGGGATCTCCATTCATCATCCTACAGGGGTTCCTTCATTACTTGCCGTGCCAGCTCCCCTCCTTTCCTGAATCCCATGCTTGCTTGTTTTTCTTTTTTACCTCCTTGTTTCAATAAAGTTCATCTTCCAGAAACTTCCTGAAGAAGTGGCCAAGAACTAATTTATACTCAGCATATCAGTGGTTTTGTGCAGCTATAGGAAAAATTTCGGGTGACTTACAAGTGAGATGACAGCAGTAATTCCATGTAATATCCACTAAAAGTTTACAACAGCCAGGAGTGTCTTCTAGTAAAAAAAAAAAAAAAGTCTTGCCAATCATTTGTTTTCCTTTCTCTCTGTGAGCATCAGATTTGTCATCAACCCTGCGTCTCGTTTTATAAGCTCACCAGCAATGGAATGCCTCGAACCTGCTTTTGCTGTTACGAATACAACCTTGAATGATGCCGCTACAATTTTAGTCCTTTTTTTTTTTTTTTTTTGCTGTTAGAAACAAATTCTACACACCACTAGACTAGAAAACATTGATTTGTTCTTGTTCTTTAAAAATTCCATTAATTTAGTGAAAGGTCATTGGCTTTGTTTGCAAATGACACAAAAGCCTAGATGGCTTCACACTACAACTTGCACAGACAGCAGACAGGGGATGGGAAACCCACAAAACCGGCCCAATAAAATCATTTTAGTCAGTCAGCTGATCTGCTTTTTCTTGTTTATATCGTGTCTAAAATCAGCTGACTCTGAGAGTCCTATTCACTATTTTTATGACCTTATTTTGAGTTGAAGAATTTCTTAGTTCCAGTACTCTTTTGAATAACCTTTTCTAAAAACAGTTTCAGTTTTATAGAAAAGTTGTGACGATTGTGCAGAGATAATTTTCCCAATTGCTAACATCTTACATTACTATAGTCACAATTATATAGTCACTAATAAGTCATTGGTCACAACTAATTTAATAAGACGACACATATATACAGAGTAGAACCTCTGTAAGTTGGCCACCCACAGGACCAGAACAAACTGGTCAACATACAGAGGTGGTCAATATAAGGAACTAGGCCTGCTGTACTGATACATACATGTGGTGCATGTCTGGTATATGAAAATTAGGTCAACTTCAGGAGGTGTTCAATATAGTGAGGTGGCCAACTGTGGAGGGTCTATGACATATTGTATATATTAAAACAATAGCAATATTATTTATTATAATAATATCATACATTTCATGTAATAACATAATTATATATGTATTATATACTACATGCTATAGAGTATATAATAATAATAATTCACCTTTACTAACTGAATTAGTACTTTGCTCCACGCTCTGCTCACATTTTCTTAGTTTTTACCTAAAGTTCTTTTTCTGTCCCAGGACGCCATTGGCCATCAGGTCAGGTTAGGCTCTTGTCTGTCACAGGTGATCTGACTTTGCGTGGTTCTGATACCTGAACAATTTTGAAGAGTACCAGTCAGGTATCGTGTAAAGCACCTCTTGGTCATAGTTTGCTGACGTGTTTCTTGTGATGGCACCAGAGTTCCGGGTTTCAGAGGGCAAATGCCAGTCTCATCACGGCCTCTCCAGAGTCGTGCTGTTAGCATGACTTACCGCTATCGATGTTAACCTCACTCATCCAGCTGAGGTCGTGCTCGCCAGGTATTTCCACTGGACGGTTAGTTTTTTCTCCCCCCTTTCACACTGTATTCTTTAGAAGAAGTCACTCTGTATGGCCCTTAGTTAATCTGTGGGGACCTATGCTCTACCACCTTGACAGTTTAGAATCTATGTAAGTTATTTTGAATTCTTCTGCACGGGAGCTTTATCTTTCCCCTAATTATTTATTTCTCCAGTTATTTATATCAGATAAGCTCATTTTTCTTTATTCTATACTTTGAATAATAATCCAATACTACCTTGTTTATTGTGCTGCTCATATTGCTTCAGCTTTGACCATTGTGAGGGCTTTTAATTGGTTCCTGTTGCCTTTGACATATCCCTTTCACAGAGGTATCTTTGAGCAATTTCTCAGCTTCCGGCACTATGGGATGTTCTAGGGTCATACGCACATTTTACATTTCCTGCCTCAGTCTAGAAGCCCCCATTTCTTTAAGGAGTCCTGGTGCCTTTTATTGGAGAAAGATATTGGGCAGCACCTGTGGCTCAGTGACTAAGATGCCGGCCGCATATATTGCAGGTGACGAGTTCAAACCCGGCCCTGGTCAAACTGCAACAAAAAAATAGCCCAGCATTCTGGCGGGCACCTGTAGCGCCAGCTACTCGGGAGGCTGAGGCAAGAGGATCACCTAAGCCCAGGAGCTGGACACCACAGCACTCTACCAAGGGTGATAAAGTGAGACTCTGTCTCTAAAAAAAATAAAAGAAAAGAAAGATATTATTATAGAAACTAAGGCCTGGATGCTAGAAATACTCACTGCTACTGGGGCATTGTTGCTGCTAGACCCTTTTGCCTGATAGAGGAAGGAGGTACAAGGTATATGTGAGCGTCTTGCACTGCTGTATATGTGCAAACAGATAACTCTATTCATTGTAATTATGTTAAGCTCAGCTCACGTTATCATACAGATATCTCCAACTCTAAGCCAACACTCGTTGATCATTCTAGCATTCCCCTTCTGCTTGGCTGTTTTATTCCATTCCATTAGTGAAACTCACGGTTTGCAGTATCCACTAACAATTCACTTTCTTGTTGAATTCCAGGGTGGTGGTTTCAGAACTGGTAACCTGTAATCTTTGATGGAAAAACTTTACTCATTAGAGTATAGTGCTTATGTATCATTCCTTTTAAAGATTCCACTGATTTCCAAAGTTACTAAGGTTAGCCCCTATTCTCCCCACGCTCTTTATTGAGGTCATGTCATATATTTGCAATACAGCTAGTCTGTTTTTTGTTATAGCCTGCAATACACCATGGGATTCCCCAAAGTGGAGATAATTTTTTTATTAATTATTTTTTTATTAAATCATAACTTTGTATATTGATGCATTTATGGGGTTCAAGGTACTTCTTCAATATACAATATGAAATGCTTACATTGAACTAAATGACACATCCATCACAATTATACTCATTTCTTAATAGTTTTGAAATGTACCATTGCATCATGAACATTAGGTGAGATCCCTCATGTGCCTCCTCTCCTCCCATCTCTCTCCTCTTCCCTTCTACTTTCTGGACTATAGTTATGTTTTGCCATATTGATTTCATAGTAGTATTGAGTACATTGAATACTTTTTTTACATTCTTGAGATACTTTACTAAGAAGACTATGTTCTAACTCCATACAGGTAAAAATAAAAGATGTGAAGTCTCTATCTTTTTTATGGCTGCATAGTATTCCATAGTGTACAAATACCACAATTTGTTAATCCATTCATGGGTCGATGGGCACTTGGGCTGTTTCCACGTCTTGACTACTATGAATTGAGCTGCAATAAACATTCTGGTGCAAATGTCTTTGTTGTAAAATAATTTTTGATCATCTGGGTATATACCTGGTAGAGGAATTGCAGGATCAAACAATAGGTCTACTTTTAGATCCTTGAGTGTTCTCCAAAATTCTTTCCAAAAAGGTCATATTAGCTTGCATTCCCACCAGCAGTGTGGAAGTATTCCCTTCTCTCCACTTCCACGCCAACATCTATAGTTTTGGGATTTTGCAATGTGGGCTAATCTACTGGAGTTAGATGATATCTCAAAGTGGTTTTGATTTGCATTAAATTTCTTAATTTTGATGATTAAGGATGATGAGCATTTTTTCATGCGTTTGTAGGCCATACGCCTGTCTTCAGAGAAGTTTCCGTTCAAGTCTCTTACTCACATAGAAATGGGATTATTTATTCTTTTCTTATTAATTAGTTGCAGTTCTCTGTAGATTCTAGTTATCAGACCTTTGTCAGAAGC
>CAUYON010031799.1:0-19338 GCA_963573935.1 Arctocebus calabarensis
TCTGACAAAGGTTTAATAACCAGAATCCACAGAGAACTCAAATGTATTAGCAAGAAAAGAACAAGTAATCCCATCTCAGGATGGGCAAAGGACTTGAAGAGAAACTTCTCTAAAGAAGACAGGCACACAGCCTACAGACACATGAGAAAATTCTCATCATCCTTAATCATCAGAGAAATGCAAATCAAAACTACTTTGATGTATCATCTAACTCCAGTAAGATTAGTCCATATCACAAAATCCCCAAACCAGAGATATTGGTGTGGATGTGGAGAAAAGGGAAAACTTTTACACTGCTAGTGAGAATGCACATTAATACGTTCCTTTTGGAAGGCTGTTTGGAGAATACTTAGAGATCTAAAAATAGACCTACCATTCGATCCTATAATTCCTTTACTAGGTATATTCCCAGAAGACCAAAAATCACATTATAACAAAGACATCTATACCAGAATGTTTATTGCAGCCCAATTCCTAATTGGTAAGTCGTGGAAGAAGCCCAAGTGCCCATGGACCCATGAATGGATTAATAAATTGTGGTACTTTTATACCATGTAATATTACGCAGTCTTAAAGAAAGATGGAGACTTTACCTCTTTCATGTTTACATGGAAGAAGCTGGAACATATTCTTCTTAGCAAAGTATCTCAAGAATGGAAGAAAAAGTATCCAATGTACTTAGCCCTAATATGAAGCTAATTTATAGCTTTCATATGAAGGCTATAACCCAACACTAGCACAAGAATATGGGGAAAGGGGCAAGGGAAGGTAGGGGAGGGGGGAGGTTGGGGTGGAGAGAGGGTAATTGGTGGGGCCAAAACCTACAGTGCATTAGAAGAGTACAGGTGAACCTTACTAAATGCAAAATACAAATGCCTTCATGCAATAACTGAGGAAATGCCATGAAGTCTATGTTAATCGGTTTGATGAAAATAGTTCAGATTATATATGAAACCAGCACATTGTACCCCTTGATTGCATATAGCTAGGATTTAATGATAATAAAAAAAGAGTTATTTCTAACATTATTTTGTACTCCCAACATTTTGTATGTTTTTTTCCTTTGTTTACTTGCCTTGTTTTAGATTAAATGACTACTTCCTTTTTCATTAGAGCTTTCCTCTGCTAATTTGGGTATTTTATAATTTTCATTTCTACTATTTTAATGTTGCCCTATAAATTTTAAAATACATATCAAATTTACCAATATGTCAAGTTAATCAATATCTTTAGTTTCTAGGAAATGACATAAGAATCTAATCTGAAGACATTTATATAATCCTTAGATGTAAGGAAAATGTATATAAATATATCTTTACCTCTATAGATTATATAAATATCCTTTATATTATCTCCAATCTCCCTATTCCAAACTATATGGTATTGTTGTCATACATTTTGTTTTCTCTTGTATTTTTTTTTTTTTTTAGACAGAGTCTCACTATGTTTCCATTGGTAGAGTGCTGTTACATCACAGCTCACAGCAACCTCCAACTCTCAGGCTTAAGCAATTCTTTTGCCTCAGCCTCCCAAGTAACTAGGACCACAGGCACCACCACAATGCAGGGCTATTTTTTTGTTGTAGTTGTCATTGTTGCTCAGCAGGCCTGGGCCAGGTTCAAACTTGCCAGCTCTATTGTATATGGCTGTCACCCTAACCCCTGAGCTACCGGTGCTGAGCCTGTTTTATCTTGCATTTTATAATCCCAGAATACTATAATATTTGTTTTAAGTTGCTAATATATTTTAAGATTCATGCACATTTTCCCACTTTCTCTTTTCTTCCTTGATCGTGGAGTCTCAGATGATTTTTCCAGGCTCATTTTCCTCTCACTTGAAGCCTATTCTTTATAACGTTCTTTAATAAAGTTCTGTCAGAGGCAAGCTTGGTCCATTTATTGTTCTCTTAAAAAGTTTTGTTGTGCACTCTTGAAAAAATTGTGTTAAGGGGTGTTACCTGTGTCTCATAGGAGGTGCAGGCCCCATATGCCAGAGGTGGTGGGTTCAAACCCAGCCCCAGCCAAAAACTGCAGAAGAAAAAAAAGAAATTGTGTTAGGTATAAAGCTCAATACATGGACCTTTATTTTCTTTTAGCATGCTGTGGACAACATCTCAGTCTTATGACATCAATTGTTACTGTTGGTTTATTTTTCAATTTTTTTGTAGCTATTTTATATACATGCCATAAAAAGTCTTTTTTTCTCACTAGTTTTTAAATCGTTAAATCCAAAGTTCTGCAGTTATACTATACGTCTAGCTTTGAATTTCTTCTTATTTGTTCTGCTTTGGTATTGAATGGTTTCTGTGTTCCCTAGAAAGTCTCAGCTGCTACCTATTCAAACTTTCTCTTCCACCACCCTTGCACTATTCCCCTGTGCCTTTCTAGTTGGAGGTGAATTAGCTTTTCTATAATAACTCCAGGCCTCTTTATATTTATTTTATATTTCAATCTCTTTATTTCTTTGATATACCTTGCCATGTTTTAAATTCTAATGTTCCATTTGCTATACTTTTAATATAATACTTTTGACTTAATATGCTATTGAGCTTAAAGATGAAATTTTAATTTATATTTTTATATTTGTTCATTTCTATAAATTTTGTTAGCTGTGTTTAGATTTTGCTTGCTATTTGTTCTTGTTGTAAATTCTCCTTAGTTTTCTGGAAACTATTATTTGTGCTCATTTTATAGTCTGTGTTTCCTTCGTTCCAATATCTGAAAAGTTTATAGCACCACGTCTGCCACTTTTTTCAATTACCTTTTCCTCATACTGCCTTATTTCCTTTACTTATTTTTATATTTTAAACACTTTCTTTGAAAATTATATGAGTAAATGTTGCTGTAGCAAACTTATGTGGTTACTACAAAAGAGTTTTCTCTTTGAGCAACCAGGCTTTGATGATGCAAAGTTAATTCTTGGTTTGAGGTTATTTAGCCAACATAGGTAGTTTGAACTCACTTGCATGAGAGTGAGAATATAGTTATAGTTGCTAAAGGGAGAGTTTTATTTTATCCTGCAGTCAGTGCCCTAGAATGAGACAGGCAGTTGTTTGTGATGTTTTCTGAGTGGAAGAGTGGGATGGGGGAAGGAAGATTATTTTCATTAATCTTTACATTTTCAATCTAGCTCTCTGTGCTCTGAGTGTTTGGAGCAGAGGCAAAACCCTGGGTTCATCTTTCTTTTTATTGACATTAAACTCTCAACTAGCAAATGTTCAGTTCCACTGGGTAGGATAAAATGTTCAAGGGCAAAGTATTTGAGGGCAGGTAGGCTTTAGTGGTTTCACCAGATTCTTATATTCACATAATAAGAATACAATCATTATTTTCAGTTTTTTATATAGTAGAGCTGCAAAGGACTATGATTATTTGAGTCCCCCCACAGAGCTCCTATGTTGAAATCCTAACCCTCAGTGTAATGGTATTAAGAGGTAGAGTCTTTGGAAAGTGACTAGGTCATGAGGATAGAGCCCTCAGGAATGGAATTAGTGCCCTTATGGTGAAGCCCAAAGAAGTTTGTTCACCCCTTTCATCATGTGAGAACACAGCTAGATGATGTGGTCTATGCAGAAGGGAGCCCTTGCAAGACACCAAAGCTGTGTGTGCTTTCATCTTGGATTTCCCAGCCTCCAGAACTGTGAGAAATAATCTAAAAGTTTGTTGCTCACAGGTTACATACTCCATGGCATTTTGTTATAAGTAAATTGACAAACTAAGATCAGGCCCCAGGTACCTATGCTATCCTATTTCTAGAACTTAACAAAGCATTTTTCTTTACCACTTAAGCTAAAAATTCTTGTTATTTAATGGTGGTGTTAACTGATTTACATAATTGTTATTCTCCACTTGGATTTATACAGATTCTATTTCATAGTTTCTCTTGACTGCGCTTATTTATTCTCTTTTTCTTTGTTTCTTTGTATTGATTGAAGTTTATTTCCTCCCATGTACCCATTTTTCTTTTCTCTTTCTGTGTTTGGCAGTTTGACTATTAATTCTCTTTCTGATGAGTTTATTCTTAAACTATAACAGGCATACCTGATGTAGAAACTGTGCTGTTAATCAACATTTGTATCCTCCTCTAAAAAATACAAAATCTTAAAGAACTCAACTCTGTTCACTTAGTCTCATCTTGTCATTATTTTCTCTATTACTCTAATTTTTTAAATCTCCTAAATTAGCATTATGATTATTATGTATTTATATAGGCAGGGCTTATTTGGATTTACCAAAGTATGCATTGCTATCTTACTTTTCATTCTTCCTATATCTCAGATTATCTTTCAGGGATTTTAAAAAATTTCTTCCAGAAGTATATTTTTAAATAGCTCTTTTGATGAGTTCATCTTTATGTAAAAGTGTCTTTATTTTGCCCTAACTCTTGAATTCTAAATTTAGAGTCCTTTTCTCTCAGCATATGAAAATATACCAACTGCTTTTTGGTTTTTTGGCTTATGTTATGGTTACCAAAAAACATGCTGTATGTCTAAGCATTATTGCTTTCTAGAAAATTCATCTTTACCCTCAGTTTGCTGTTAAGGTTCTATTCTTGCATAAGATAATTCTATTAAGTTTTTGAAGATCAACAAGCCCTCTCCTTTCTGTGTTATTTTCTTTGTTTATTTTCCTGGTGGCAATTTTCTCTGTTTCTGTTTTCAATTTTGAGACTGTGGGCTAATCTTTGGTAGTGCTGCATAATTAGGCATCTATTTTATATTTATTCTGGATTGAAGTAGTGTCACACCAGAAATATTTTTGCATTTTCTTTCTGTTAGGCACCTAAGGAATTTCAACAGCGTAGCAGAAACTTTCAGTGGTAATGAAATTAAAGATCCTAGCTCTGGCTTGTGATCTTCAGTTCTTAGAGGAAGCTGTTATTTTCATCCTACCTGTGCTGTACTGAGACAGAAAAACTTCCTCCAAGCAACTTTCCAAGAGACAGTGGATTTGGGGTTTGTTGTTTGTTTGTTTTCCTAGTTCATCTTTTTAACTGACAGTGTAACCCACTATGAGTCTTAGATTTCTCCCGAGGGTTTATAATTCCCTGTGGCCTATTATCTTGTGAACTTTTAGATGTGAAAATTTCCTGCTTAGTGAAACTAACAACCCTCTTCCTTCTCTCCTTCAAACCGCCACAGGGCTTCTGACGCTTCACTTCTAGTGTTCCTCTTACTTTTTGCTTTCTAGTCTATCCTCTCACTTTCTTACATGCTTATCCATACATTTTATCCTTTTCTAGCTCGTTACAGAGAAAACATTTCCAGGTTCTCTCCTGTGTTACAGTGCTGGAGGTAGAAGTCTCCCCTACTATTTTCTGTAGATCTCAGTTCAAAAGTTACATCCTTGGTGATTTCTTTATCCTTATTCTATGTATTACAGAACTTCATAAGTTTACCACATCATATTATTCACCATTTCTGATTAATCTTTGTCTCCTCCACAGTGTACTCAGCTCCCTCACGGGGGGGAAACACGTGTATCACTCATGATAGTCAAAAGGTTAGCAGTGATTCAGACACAAAGATTATGTATGCTTAGTAAATATTTGATGAATGGGTGAATAAATGTGAGAATTTATAGGATAATGTTTAACATATATCACTCAGGTGTTGTAATATACTCTGTAATGTAAGATGAAGAAAACTGGAGTTGATTTTAGAACAGAGAAAAATAGCAAGAGGAAAGATTTACTGTTCCCCTGTAAGTGTTAGAGAAATAAAGAAAAGAGTACAGACTTGGATGGTTAGCTTTATAAACTATCATGTGATTTTGAAAAACTTGCTAATCCTCTACTATTTCTTTTATTTTTGGTTTTTGACAGGTAATAAAAAATAAATATTTGGTAAAATTAAGATGACCAAAGGAAATAAAGAATGTAAAATGGAATCTAACACATATTCTGGATTTACTAATAACCATAGTTCTGAAACTGAAAGAGAGGTTAATTAGATTTTAAAAAAAAGAAAAATAGAGTCAGCTTTAGGTAACCCCTCCAGAAGATAAAGATACAAGAGTCAGCCACTAAGCTGCGGGCGACTGTCAGCTTCCGAGACTGACTTCCGTCAGGCTCTGTTCTGTGTGTGGGCCCCAGGCATTCTGTCTTGAGGTGGTGGTGGGATAGGGGCAGTTTAAATATTTCCTTACCTGTGAGTCTGGACTAAATGCACCTCACCAGGGAGAGAAGCAAACGTTCTTTGGAGCTTTCTTTTTTCTCTTAACTGGCTGAAAGACTTGCTCTACATTAAAATGTGTTACTTAGTCTGTACCAGGAACTTAAATCACTTCTCACCCTCTTACATTAGCACTAATCAGCTCAGAATTGCACTATCTTAATGAGGCATCTTGATAATGCAGTGCTATACTTGTCATCCCTAAGGAGAAAAATCAGTCTTCTGCCTATGTAGGTTCCCACAAATTCAGTGTTGCCATTGATCATGAACCTCCTTCCAGAGAGCAGAGAGGAGTCATTCCAGGTGAACGATGAGGAGTAGAAGAAAGCAAGAAAGAGAACCTTTAAAAAAAATCTGCTTAAATTAAAATTTGAATATCTCTTCACATGGTAAATTCAATCCCGAAGTGCCTAAAGAGGCATGATTTAGCAGTGATATTAAAACTCACAAAAACATTTTCTCTGGCCACAGAGCTGTCTTTATACAGATACAAAGCAAATGGCTACCTATACGATATGACTTAAAAGATGTTAGGAATTATCCTTCCTCCAAAAGCATGACCTCTATGTACTTTAAATGCTGTTGTTGACACGTACTTTGAAAATGCAGACATCTCCACCATACCAAATTAGCAACACTGGGATAATAATTATGTCTAAAATAATCTGCATTTTCTAGGTGGCCCAGATTAAATAACCCTGAAATATTTGCGTCCACTTCCCTGGCATTCATATCATCCTTTTTCTATTGGATAACAGCCAATCAGAAGCTACCTGGATGTTTACTATGCACACATAATATATAATTTGCTCCCTCTTTAAACCAGGGTGGGTTCTTCACTAGTGAGAAAACAGTATTCCTCAGCTCAAAGCTTTGTTTGAGCCTTCACATCTGTACAGGACATAATCCAAGGGTCCTCTCTTCCTTCAATGACTGAGCAAAAGTGCTACCAAAGTTATTTTGTCTTCACAAAGGAAGCCAGTCTAACAACCAAGCCAACATGTGACAAACTGAGATCACAGGTGAACTAAGTTTTCGTATACCACACTTAGATTCCTAGATCTATGTGCTTGTAAGTTTTCTTTACCTTTACAAAAGCCTATTGGTTTGGGTTTCTGTTACTTGCCAAAAGACACACCTGCTCTTCCACCTTTGGCTATCAGCAAATAATGATTCTGTCCTGTTTTAGATTCCTGAAGCTGGAATGACCTTATTCCAACAGTATCCTACAATGACTGTTAAAGGATGGTGGGAGGCTCATAAGAAAATTCCATAAAGGATAAGATACTAACGGTCATTCTGAAAAATGGATAAACATTTTCTAGGTAGTTCAGGACATGAGGAAAGTATTCTTGCTAAGTAAGAATTGTAAAAAATAAACTCTTATTTTCAACAATGCCCCTCAACACATAGTCTCTTTACTTAGTCTCTAAATTCAAAACAGGTTTGCAGAGTGAATTGCTTTGTCATAAGAATTTTTTTCTTTTTCATTTTTTTCTTCAACAAAGAAGTTTCTACAAACAAATGCTACTTCATGGACCAGTGCTTGTGAAGCATTGTCTAGATAAGAGACTATTGCATCTGTAATTTCCAAGAGGGCAAGCACTTAAAAAGCTTTTGTTGATGGTGGAAAGTAAGTTATCTAAGGCAGAAGTTCAGGAGTTGATGACTGCAAACAAGTGTTGTGTGTTATACTGAATGATACCACAGATTGATCTCATGTGACCTCAACTCTGAAAGCTCAGTGAATTTAAATCCTCTCTCTGGAGTATGAACTGCCTTTGTGGGTATATAGGGGAGGGTGCTCCTTCCCAGACTCTGTTAAACCCATCCCATGGGCTTTGACACAGCTCTCCTTGTTGTCCAGCTGTCACATAGGTCCTTAGCAGAAGAATTTCTTCAGCTTTACATTTGGGTTCCTTTCTGTAAGAACTCATATTTAGTCTCTGGGGCCGGGCTAGGAAACAGATATCATAATCACATTTTCTAAGTTTTCTCAGTTTCTCCAATTAGAGCCCACTTACATCTCCTCTTTCTCTTTAACTTATGAATAAACATCTTCATGTAAATCAGCTTGTGCAAATAAATGAGGCACATTCATCCAGTTTCATCTTATGTTTAGCTGGGACATTCTGTGACCTATTTTTTTCCTCTTATTATTAGTTAACATATAATAATTGTACATATTTGTAGGCTACAAAGTGATATTTTATATATTATATAAAGTATATATAATGCATAATTATTATATTAGGATAAATTAGCTCATCCATTACCACAAATATTTATCATTTCTTTGAGTTGGGAATATTCAAAATCTTCTCACCTAACTTTTTGAAAGTATATGATAAATTATTGTGAACTATTAATATATTCACTGTACAGTGCTATAGAGCACTAGAACTCATTCCTTTCATCTAGCTGTAACTTTGTATGTGCTAACCAACTTTTCCCTTTCCTCTCCTCCCCGCCACCCTTTCTAGCCTCTAAAACCTTCTATTCTCTACTTCTATATGCTCAAATGTTTTATCTTCCATATATGAATGAAAACATGTCATATGTATCTTTCTTTGCCTGACTTATTTATTTAGCGTGCTGCCCTCTAGGTCATCTGTGTTGATGTGAATGACAGATTCCAGTCATTTTCATGGCTGTATAGTATTCCATTGTGTATCTATTCCATATTTGCTTTATCTATTCACCTGTTCATAGTTATGTAGGTTGATCCTATATCTTGGCTATTGTGAATAGTGCTTCAACAAATGCAGTGATGCAGACAGCTCTTTGATATCTGATTTTCTTTCATTTGGACAAATACCCAGTAGGATTGTTGGTTCATATATTCTATTTTTAGGTTTTTTTTTTTTTTGAGGAACTCTTTACTGTTTTCCATATTGGCTGTACTAATTAATATTCCCACCAAAAGTGTATAAGATTTCCTTTTCTCTACATTCTGACCAGGACTTGTTATTTTTTATCTTTTTGATACAATCAATATCACTGAGGTCAGATGATATCTCCTTGTGGTTTTGACTTGCATAATGATTAGTGATATCAAACATTTTTTCATATGTGAGGAAACATAGTCAACAACATCCTTTCTGATTCACCTGTGAGAATTTTAATTTGCTTATTTTTTTGGTGTTGCTGGGAGAGCTTCCCTTGTTTTCACCCACTTGGATTTTGTTTCTTGTTTTTCAGTATCTCAAAAATTTGTAATGACCCATGTGTATTTTTTTTAAAAAAGTTTCTTCATGTCCTTTGCTCATTTAAAAACCAGATTTTTAGTCTTTCTGTTGTTGAGTGTGTTTTCCATATATTCTGGTTATCAGTCTCTTGTTTATATGTAGTTTGTGAATATTTTCTCCCATTTTACAGGTTGTCTCTTCATTCTGTCGATTGTTTCCTTTGCTGTTCTTTCCTTTGTAGTTTAATATATATCCATTTGCCTATTTTTGGTTTTGTTGATTGTGATTGTGAAATCTTACCTGGAAAAACTTTAACTACACTAATGTCCTGAAGCATTTATCCTATTTATTTGTTTATTTATTTATTGTTTAAGACAAATGTACCCTGGGTAGAGTGACATAGTCTCATAGCTCACAGCAACCTGAAACCCTTAGGCTTAAGTGATCCTTTTGTCTCAGCCTTCCAAGTAGCTGGGACTATAGGTACCCACCATGATGCCAGCTAGTTTTTCTATTTTTAGTAAAGATAGGGTCTCACTCTTACTCAGGCTGGTCTTGAACTCTTGAGCTCAAGTGATCTACCTTCCCTGGACTCCCAGAAGCTAAGATTACAGGTATGAGCCACCTATGTTTTTTCTGCTATTTTATAGTTGTGGGTTTTACATTTAAGTCCTTAACACATTTTGAGTTGGTTTCTATATATGGTGAGACATAGGTGTATAGTTTCATACCTCTGCATTGTGATTATCCAGTTCTCCCAGCACTGTTTATTGAAGATGAGGGCCTTTCCCTGTGATACATTTAATATAATTCAGTATTTGGATATTTAGCATTTATCCAGCAAAAGTGAATTGATATATCAGAGCCAAGAACATAGTAATATGCTATGTAGAATAATAATGCAAAATATTTAAATCAAATATATATTTGATTAAGAGTTAGATGCAGAGACCCTTAAGATAAAGTTAGAGCACTAAGCTGCAACTATATTCTGATGAATGTACCCTCAGTAACTTACTACTGTTCAACATTTATTTAGTTATATAAAGGGCATCACATAAATAAGATTGAGATTGTAATTTAAAGATAGTCAATAATGAAACCTTAGTCTTTGTAAAGATGTTATTGGTCTGATCTGGCATAGTACCTCTTTGGTCCTACAACAATAACAACAAACAATGAGAATTCCTGAGACTGAGGCCACCTGAGTCACTAATGCTGTCAAAAAGTTTTGGACAGAATTTTCATAAAACCAACATACTCCCTCCTGTTCATTTGTGATTTAAAAACAGAACCTGTGATTTTAAATTGGGCCCTCAAGTATTGAGAGACAAAAGTTTATTAGTCACAGATCTAGCATCAAAGCACATTTTAAAATGTAAGTCATTGCCTTCTTTGAAGTGAGAACATTAGATAAGTGACACACTAAAATACAGAAATTAATAACTTCTAAAATAGTTTCACCTTGTCTTAAAAAAAAGACGCATGATGGTTTTCTCATATTGGGGTTTAGTAAGAGGGCTAAAGAAGGAATTTCTTTCAGCAGAAAGGAAATCTGGGCTGACAAAAGTGCAATAGCCAAATTGTATAAGGTTAGTTTCTTATAGTTTCCTAGCTGCCAAATTGCATAGCTGTGATTGATCCCAGGTCTGCATAATTCCCACTATTCCATACAAACTATAATTTGTGCTTGCCTCTTTATACATCTGTTTATGTGATCATAACCTTCAACTAAAAGGCATAAATTCATATCAAAATTTGATGAAATGCTTCTAACTAACTTCTGTAGTTTATAAACTGAAATCCTATAGGCATTGCCTTTTCATGATAGAAAATGAGCTAGGCTTGAAGTCCAATGCTGAAAACCCCAGACTGTGTGCAGTCTGTCTAGACTAGGGTGATAAAGGGTCTCTTATTCCTTTGCTTTGCCTTTGTGACTCTAGTGTAAGAGTCCCTTTTCTGGCACTTTGCACATATCAGCTCTTCCATTCAATTAGATCATTAACTAAGCCACTTTTAACTTAGTGCCTGGCATGTAGCTGGGAGTGGGAGTAAGTGGTGATGGGGAGGCTTTCTCTCTTAAGGAATTCATGTCCTTTGGTCTTCTTCTTTGATCATGGTGATAATGACACTTTGCAAGGGGTTCCCTTCTAGATTAGTAGAGATCACTGCAGAGGCATCTGGCAACCTTGTGGGAATCTGTGTTCTAGTCAGTATGTTTCACTTAGGGGATTTGTTTGCAGACAGTAATCATCATTCGGTAAGAATGTCTCTGTCCATGGGAATGAAAGAACTAAGATTATATTGTAGCTAATATTATGATTATGATTTTTGAATGATACTTACCTGTTTTAAATAAGGAGATAATAGCCTTAAGTCTAGTGTTCCTGAGAATAAGATGATAATCAAAATAAAAAAAAAATTCTGGCAGAAATAACTATCTGTCCACCAAAATCCTTACTATTTTTCCTTCTCCTTGACTAAACCTGACTCTGACTCTTCTGAGTCCTCTGACTGACCAGTCCGTGACTTGAGCTCTGTCCTTGGCCTGCTTAGTCCAATGTTAGCACGGATCCTGCTGACAAAACTACCCCCCCCCCTTGGTATCTCATCACTCTCCGTATCTGATCAAATTCCTCATCCCCTATCTTCAATATCTTATCACAACAGCCTACCATCAGCAAGAATCTTGTTAAATGACTTTATCCAGAATTATCCTAGTTCAAATGTTTCCTCTTATTAATTTTCCCTCCATTGACCCCCACCCACCCACCCTGATCCTTTGGTCTAAATTCCTGTGAGTTCTTGTTCAGTTGGAGTTGAGGCCAAACTCTCTCACCTACTGCAAAACTTCCCTACTTGCAGTATCCCACAGATAAAATCTGCCTTACATGAAAGATTTCTCTTTAACACTGGGAGTACAACTGGAGCATCTTTTTCATCTCTCTTGTAATCAGGTGTGGTTGGGTGACTGAGTTTAGGGGCAGGACTGTGGGTGAAAGTGACCCATGTGTTACCAAACCCAGCCTATGAAATCCTTGCCAGCCTAGGTCCCCACATGGTAGCATAAAGAAGTTCTACTACAGCTTGGAACCTTTCTGGCTGAGTATGAGTGGGGAACATCCTTTCATTGCATGAGTTCTTTCTTTCTCTTTATAATTTTTATAAGTGCAGCCTAGCCTATGCTAACTAATATGCAGAACAGAAAGCTTTGAAGATGGTGCTACTGCAATAAAAGTCTAAACTCCATGGCACTGGCTTAAAGGTGTGTTGGGGGTTTCTGACATAGAAAAGAACAAGGCACATGCCAGGTGGTAGCAAAACACTTGGTAAAATTGTTGACCTGGAAAGCAGGTTCAAGATCTAGTGAGTCTGTGGTTCTAGACTAGTGGTTGAGGGAAACCAGAATATCAGTATTGAATTGGCTGCTTCTTGCTATATTTGAAGAGATATTACAAGAAAGTTTATGACAGACCCACATGCAGGCAGGGGCAGAGAGGTTCAGTTGGAATTTAAAGAATGTCAGTGACTAACGTCTTCTGATAAAAGGAGACATGACTGGAAAAGAAGCAATTGAGATCCATTAAGACATCGTAGCAAGGGGACTCTGCTCTGTGGCACAGAGCTGAGTGCTGTCTTCCCTCCCAAGCTTTCCTTTGAGTTTTGTGTGACATCAAGGTGGCTGCAATTATGTTATGGGACAATCTCTGGGACAAAGAAATTGGGTAGGAATAAAAACTTTAGGAGAGAGCCTTGGTTTGGATGCTCTTAGATGGAACTGACTGGAAGAAAATAGGTCAGAAGACTCTTACATTTTGGGGGGATTGTTCTGTCCAACAACCAAGAAAAATGTGATCCAGTCCTGGAAATGCATATGAGTCCAAATTAATGCTTTAGCCAAAAACATATTCTAGCTGGGAGGAGACTGTGAAAGCGAGGGCATGTTTTGGAATCCCCACTTTGGATGCAGCCATGAAACATAAATAATAAGGAAGAACCTTCCAGCAAATGGAGTCAAGGACTGTCCATGGGGCTGGGTGCCATGGACAGCAGTTCTTCCTGGGGGACAGAGACAGGGCACTGGCTTCCCAGTATGTGCTTCTCATGCTATAAGCCAGAGAGTTGCAAAGTGTTTTTCCTTTCTTCTATGAGTGCTTTGACCAAAATTATGCAATTATCCTGCCTTTGTCTCTCTGTCTCCATTATCTATCTGTAGGAATATGCACACACCCCTGTGTTTATAGTGGGGATAGATGGAGAGTGAGGGAGCAGGCAACTTGTATTTTGATTCCTAAGTGGCCAGGCCATAACAGAGATGACTACATCCCTCCCAGAGTATCTGGATTTGAGCTTGGTATTTTAAGTATAAGGTATTCTATAATGTATCTTTCACCCGAGACCTGAAGGCATCCTACCTGTGCAGCAAAGTGTGAAAGTCAATATTTGGGAACCAAAAACTGCAAAGTCGTCCCCCAAACCATTTCCAGTTCATCCTGAGCACAAAAACCAGTCTGCCTTGTAGTTCAACCCTTAAAAGTTAAAATTACTAACAAAAGTAGACATCAACTTCATTAACCACATTTTATGTAGCTACTGCATTGCTTAAGTTGTACTAATATCAAAGCAAGACAGTACATTGGTAACCAAGCCCTCAACAACTTATGAGTTTCTCTCTAAAATGAAGATAGTAGATTTTCATAGGATTACTGAGAATTAAGAAAAGGTACATCAATGCACTTCTATAGTGATTAACATTTAAGAATCACTCACTTTAAATGTTTCTTCTTCTTCTTTTACCTATTCAGTGTCAATTCTGTTACAGTCAGTGATGTGGTTCTCAGGCTTCTGAGCAGCCAGTGTAAACATGAAGCCAAAGGCAGAAGATGAAAATAGTTCTGTTCATGGACATAGGATGGTAGAGAACTACCTAGAGAACTACTTGAGAACAACTAAAAATAGGTAGAAACAGGTTTTTATTGTTCAGAATAAATGATGATGGAAGACAGGCCAAAAAAATAACAAAGATGACTTGGGTTTTTATACGTGATCTGCTGGAGTGCAGGGATATTGGGAAAAAATGGTCTTCTTATAGGTATGTGCTGGATCTCATTTAACTGTGAGGTGGTGCCTGGACAGATACTCAGGTGGGCATTTAATTGACATTTAGTTATGACAGTAATAGGATCCCTTCTCTCAGTTTGTCCTTTCAGAGAAGCTGCTGTCTGGTCACAAGAGAGGTAAATCATGCCTCCTTTGTGCCATTTATTTTTAGAGTACTACATGATCGTGTATAAACTACACGATCATGTAGTTCATGTGCCATGTGATCATGGCTGTGCTATTTGGTTTTGTGAGATAATTGAAGAGAGATTTCATGGCTGGGCATGGTGGCTCACACCTATAATCCTAGCACTCTAGGAGGCTGAATCAGGTGGATTGCATGAGCTTCAGGGAGACCCCATCTGTACTAAAAACTAGCCAGGTGTAGTGGTGAACACCTGTAGTACCAGATGCTTGGGAATCTGAGGCAAGAGGATGTTTATGCCCAAAAGTTTGAGCTTGCTATGAGCTATGATATCATGGCACTCTACCCAAGGTAACAGAGTGACAATTGATCTCAAACAAAAAAAAGGAGTGGAGAGATTCCACAATATAAAAATAATTCAAAATGGGCCCAGGATAATATTGTGTCAGCAGCATCATCTTCAGCCATAAAGGTAAGGTGTTATGTGATGGATGTCCCAAGAACACTAATCTGATCATTATAAATTATATGAATTTATTAAATTACCATCTGTACCCTGCAACTATACACATCTATGATGTATCAGTTAAAAAAAGGCAATGGAGAAGAAGCTGGGAGTCAGTTGGAAATACCTTAACAGAAGATGGCTGACTGGAAGCAGCTTCCCAAAGAGGCTCCTGTCCAAAAGGAAAGATAACCTCCAGAAACTGCCCAATTAAGCTGAAGACTGGGAGCCCAGCTGAGAGAGAAATGATATCTGCAGGTCACCTCTGCTGAGGCAAGCTAAGACTCCAAGAAAGCAAGCTTCAGGTACAAAATTCATCTGAAAGGAAAAGTCTCCTTCCTCTCCCCCAAGAAAGCTGTGGGGGTTTTTTGTTTTCCTTTTTTTTTCCTCTTTCTTCACTCCTATGAACTTTCCACAGAAGAGTGGTGAACTGTGGACTTCCTGTCTCACCCCATGGGCGAATGCTGTGGGCAGTGGGGACTACTAACTCAGAGAGACCCTGCTGTGACTCTGAACACTCTATTTTTAGGCAGAAAAATTGAACTAAAGTATTCACCGCCATTCTGAACTTCTAGTACACCCTTTCTCCCTTACCTGATGAACCAGAAGCCTAACCCCTGCTGAGACTGAGGGAAGAGATACTTGAGCAGTGCTCTCCCCCCATCTGTCAGACCAAGTGCTCTGCTCAGCAAGGACTCTGGGGACTGCACCAAGCCTCTCTCCCCAACCCCCCCACAGAGGCATCCATCCAGGGACCACACAGCTAGGTGCCGCGCCCACTGGGCCTCTACCCATCCTGGCCAGGAACTCAGGGAGTCACACAACCTACGTCCTCCCTCCAGGTCCTCCCTGCCTCCACGTCAGCCCTGTCCAGGGAGTCCAGAAGCCATCCGACCTACGCCCTCCCTCCAGTGCCATCCCTGCCTTTGCGAGGAGCACTCCTCCCAGTCAGAGACTGCTGGAACCATGGGTTCTCTTTGCCAAAGTCACCGGGTGCCAGGCACTCCCAGAACCATGTGTGCCATCCCCTGCCTTGCTGCTGGATCCGTGTGTGCCATGCTCTGGACCTGCTCCCACAGCCAGAACTCCCTGGCTGGGGCAGTCACAGAGGAGCTACACAGGGTCACTCCCTACAAAAACCCAGCAACAATACAGTGATCTCACCAGGATCTAATCTTGGAGAGATGCCTCCCCGAAAAACAATCATGAGGAAGGATCAATGGAAAAACTCTGGCAATATGAATAATCAGAGTAGATCAACTCCTCCAAGGAATGATAAGGGAGACAGAACAAGATCCCATGCATAAACATATGGCTGAGATGTCAGAAATTGAATTCAGAATCTGGATAGCAAATAAGATCAACAGAATGGAGGAAAAGAGGGAATTAGAATTTCAAGCAGTAATCAAAAAGATGTCTCAAGAATTCAATGAATTCAAAGACAAAGTGAACAAAGATTTTGACACATTGAGACAAGAATTTGCAGCCATCAGAGATCTGAGAAATACAGTTGAATCCCTCAGTAACACAATGGAACAAGCAGAAGAAAGGATTTCCAACATTGAAGACAAAGCTTTTGAATGCTCCCAAACTTTCAAGAGGAAGAGAAATGGAGGGCAAAAACTGATCACTCTCTCAGAGAACTCTGGGATAATTAGAAAAAAAACCAATATTCACCTTATAGGGATCCCCGAAAGCGATGAAGTGGCTTCACAAGGCATAGAGTCTCTTCTTCATGAGATAATGAAAGAGAACTTTCCAGACATGCTAAGAGATTCTGAAATTTCTGAAATTCAAATAGCAGACAGCCTCAGAACCCCAACATGACTCAACCCAAACAGGATATCCCCAAGACACATCATAATCAACTTCATGAAAGTTAATATGAAGGAGAAAATTATGAAAGCAGCCAGATGTAAGAAAACCATAACCTACAGGGGGAAGAATATTAGAATAACTGCAGGTCTCTCTGCTCAAAACTCAAGCTAGAAGAGGATGTCATCGACTTTTAATCTCCTAAAACAAAATAACTTTCAACCCAGGATCCTGTATCCAGCTAAACTGAATTTCATTTATGATGGAGAAATTAAATACTTTAATGACATCCACATGTTGAAGAAATTTGCCATAACTAAACCAGCTCTCCAGGATATTCTCAGACCTATCATCTATAATGACCAGTGTAATCCTCAACCACAAAAGTAAACTCACTCAGAAACTTTTGATCAACTTCCAACTTCCACAGTGGCAAAAGGATTAAAAATGTCCACTGGACTTTCAAAAGGCTTATCAATAATTTCACTTAATGTGAACAGTTAAAATTGTCCTCTAAAGAGGCACAGGTTTGCTGACTGGATACAAAAACTCAGGCTAGATATCTGCTGCATACAAGAATCTCATCTTACCTTAAAAGATAAATATAGACTCAAGGTGACAGGATGGTCATCTATATTCCAGGCAAATAGAAGGCAGGAAAAAGCAGGTGTTGCAATCCTATTCGCAGATACAATAGGCTTTAAACCAACTAAAATAAGGAAGGATATGGATAGACACTTCATATTTGTTAAAGGTAATATTCAATATGATGAGATTTCAATTATTAATATTTATGCACCCAACCAGAATGAGCCTCAATTTATAAAAGAAACTCTAATAGACATAAGCAACTTGATTTCCTCTAGCTCCATAATAGTTGGTGATTTTAACACCCCTTTAGCAGTGCTGGATAGATCCTCCGAAAAGAAGCTCAGCAATGAACTTTTAGATTTAAACTTAACCATTCAACATTTGGATTTAATAGACATCTACAGAACATTTCATCCCAACAAAACTGAATACACATTCTTCTTATCAGCCCATGGAACATACTACATAATTGATGACATCTTAGGTCACAAGTCTAACCTCAGCAAATTTAAAAGAATAGAAATTATTCCTTGCATCTTCTCAGACCATCATGGAATAAAAGTTGAACTCAATAACAGAAATCTGTAAATTCATACAAAAACATCGAAGCTAAATAACCTTATGCTGAAGGCTAAATGGGTCATAGATGATATGAAGAAGGAATTTACCAAATTTTTGGAACAAAATGAGAATGAAGACAAACTATCAGGACCTCTGAGATACTGCAAAGGCAGTCCTAAGAGGGAAATTTATAGCAGTGCAAGCCTTCCTCAAGAAAACAGAAAGGGAGGAAGTTAACAACGTAATGGGACATCTCTAGCAACTGGAAAAGGAAGAACATTCCGACCCCAAACCCAGCAGCAGAAAAGAAATAACCAAAATTAGAGAATGATTAAATGAAATTGAAAACCAAAAAATTATATAACAGATCAATAAAACAAAAAGTTGTTTTTTAAAAAAGGTCAATAAAATAGATAAACCTTTGGCTAATCTAACCAGGAAAAAAAGAGTAAAATCTCTAATTTCATCAATCAGAAATGGTAAAGACGAGTAACAACAGACTCCGCAGAAATTAAAAAAATCCTTAACGAATGTTACAAGAAACTTTACTCTCAGAATTATGAAATCTGAAGGAAATTGACCAATACGTGGAAGCACACCACCTACAAAGACTTAGCCAGAATGAAGTGGAAATGTTGAACAGGCCTATATCAAGTTCTGAAATAGCATCAACTATACAAAATCTCCCTAAAAAGAAAAGCCTTGGACCAGATGACTTCTCATCAGAATTCTACCAAACCTTTAAAGAACTAATACCTATATTACTAAACCTCTTCCAAAATATAGAAAAAGAAGGAATACTTCCCAACACATTCTATGAACCAAACATCACCTTGGTCCCTAAACCAGGGAAAGATCCAACAAGAAAAGAAAATTATAGACCAATATCACTAATGAATATTGATGCAAAAATATTCAATAAGATCCTAACGAACAGAATCCAACAACACATCAAATAAATTATACATCATGACCAAGTGGGCTTTATCCTAGTGTTTCAAGGCTGACTCAATATACATAAAACTATAAATGTAATTCAGCACATAAACAAATTAAAAAATAAAGACCATATGATTCTCTCAATTGATGCAGAAAAAGCTTTTGATAATATCCAGCATCACTTCATGATTAGAATACTTAAGAAAATTGGTATAGAAGGGACATTTCGTAAACTAATAGAAGCCATCTACAGAAAACCCACAGCCAGTATCGTATAGAATGAAGTTAAATTGAAATCATTTCCACTTAGATCAAGAACCAT
>CAUYON010031801.1:0-13647 GCA_963573935.1 Arctocebus calabarensis
GGGTAGAGTGCTGTGGCGTCACACTGCTCACAGCAACCTCCAGCTCTTGGGCTTAAGTGATTCTCTTGCCTCAGCCTCCCTAGTAGCTGGGACTACAGGTGCCCACCACAGCGCCCGGCTATTTTTTTGTTTTGCAGTTCGGCCGAGGCTGGGCTTGAACCCACCACCTTCGGTATATGGGGCTGGCGCCCTACTCGCTGAGCCACAGGAGCTGCCCTTTATTTTTTCTTTTAATCTCTCTCAGGTTATTGGATGAGCTACATATCTAAGTTACATAAAGCACTGAATATTACAATAAATATATGTGTCTTAAAGTTATTCTAAAAAGACTTTCTTGATGCTGTTAAGAATACTTAAACTCATTTGTATATACTTAGCTTAACATAAAAGAGAAATTTAAAATGAGGCTTCCTTGATCTCAAATAACTTTATTAGATTTGTTTAAAAATATTCTATGAATTTCCTCAGGAGCATTAAAATAACAAATTATCTTATTTTTAATTTGATTATCTGAAAGTTCCAAAGACTAAAAATTTTACAAATTTTACATATGCAGTGTTCTAAATTAAGCTATATACCTCTCTTCTTTTTACTTCCTTTAATGAAAGATTATTTTTAGATTTTCCTGCTGGCAAAGTTGAATTGTAACGGTATGTGCATTACTTCCTATTTTGAATACCTCCTTGTGGTAAAAGTTAATAATATATAAGTTTTAAAATGTGATCTGTTTAGAATAATCTATGTCCTTTAGGAAAACAATGGTTATGCAAAACAGATATATGCAATTAATCTAACTACATATATATTTTAGCTTTCATTGACATGGTTGTCATTATAAAATGATAGCATTATAAGCACCTGAATAATTACATGATTAAGAACAAGTTGCATATTACTGCAAAGGGTTTGGGAAACATTGCCGTTTTGAGATAAGCAGTACACTTTAATGATCCAGGTCAGCATTTATTAGAGCATTCTGCCTGGATCACTAATTCCATGTGATGCTAATAGGGATTACATTTAAAAAAAAAAAAAGTTCTATAAGGTTATCATCTGTCTTAACCGGTATTCATTCCTGAAAGATTGGGTAAAGATTTAGTATACTGATATTCATTATGAATCTGCAAAAATATGATACACCATACAGCATTTCTCAAACTGATTTAACTATAGGATATTTTTTTCACAGAGTATTTTTTAAATAATTTTCCCATGAATTGCTTTTTGTGAAATACTGTTTTCCACATTGTTGAACGAGAAGTGACAAGTAAAAAGGATAAACATAAGAAAGTATAAGAAAAAAACTATAAGTAAGCAACCAAGAAGCATTCCAAGAATAAGTAAATGCCTAGCACAGTCATTGATATATAAATAATTCATCTGTAATTATTCATGAAATGAATGAAAATATGAATACATGACTGTAATACCGTAATCATTCTTTTTAGTGATGAAAGCATTACATTTAAAAAGTCAAAGTTCAGTGTTATACTACAAAAATCATTGGTTTTGCAAATAAATATACTCAAGCCTGATTTTACAACTAGGTGTCTTAGGTCAATTATTAATGACCCTGACCAATCACTCCAAGCATTCGTTTACTTCCTAACTGTAAATAATAAAATCCAGTTTTCAAATTTCGTAGAGATTACATTTATTAGTCTATGTTAAAGTTGCTTGGCACAGAGTAAGTATTCAGGCAACATTGGTTTCCTTCCCTCCGAAGGAAATGAAACTTTTATTCCAAATTAACATTGAGGAACATTTTGCAGATATGGTAGCCACAGCAAATTAGATTGTGATTTCTATTCATGTACTTGACAGCTGTACAGCACTGGGTAGTTCTTAATTTCTCTATTCTTTGGGGGTTTATATATGTAATTAGAATAAAATTACCAAGCTTGACATATTACTGTGATATTAAAAATATAAAATGAGTAGCAAGAAGCTTTCACAAAGTAGGCCCTCAAAATTAATAGTCATTATTCCTGATTTCTGAGGAACTCTGGAGTATAAAACCTATTTAATAAACATTCAACACTGTAAAAATTACTTACATACTTTTGTAGGTCATAATTTATAGACAATAGGTTTTCAATGTATGTACTCTATTAAAATTGCTATAGCCAAAAGGTGACAAATTATTTAGACACCTGCTAGGAGATTCAATACCACTCAGAATTTAGTCAATTTAGCAACTATTTCTCTCTTTTAATAGCCTAAAGTACAATATAAAATTTAGGAAATATCATAATAATAATTAAATTATCTGGAAACAGAGGTGAGGACAGCTGGGTAAAAGGCAAGCAAAGAAAAACCCTGTTGATTAAAAAGCTTTAAGTCCATTTGATTAAGTTATGATCTTTATCTACTTTTTCTCTTTTGATTGCTAATCTTTCATAATTTAAAATACACTTATTTTCATCTCCTTCAAATCATGTCCTAAAGATAAAATCATATTTTTTACCCCCCACCCACAATTTTAGGATAGTACAATAGCCAAGTAGATTTTATTTAGTATCCTCCAGGTTTTAAAAAAGATCTTTGAAAGAGTGACACTGTCTCTGCTAATCTATTAACTGCAATGCAAATTCTTTCAGTTGAGTTATAAAGCTCAGGAAACAGAGGTTTATAATGGCAAAGATGACAGACTTTTAAGTAAAATGACACTAGGACACCACTATAATTTTACTTTTTCTCTAAATCTGACAAGAGCTTCCATAGATCATGGTAAATGACACCCTGGGGGCTTCAATATCTGAGAGGGGCCACATAATTCAGTGAATGTCCAGTGAGTACTCAGTATACATGTCAGAAAAGGAGGAAAGCAAGTGGTTGGCATTTTCCTCAAATGCCACCAATCAAAGCTGTACTGAGAAAAATATAGAAACATACAGAACAAAACAATGGCCAGTGGCATAGCATTATGCATGGAAATTTTTTCTGGCAGCCTTGTCACATTAGCTTCTACATCATTTGTGGATCGTGATCGATTCATCTGATTTTTTTTCCTTTTAATCCCTTAAAAACTTTTGATCACACATCATGTGTGTTTTCCTGAATGCAGAGGATGATGAACTCTAGATGCTAAATGAAATTATTGACTGTTGACATGAAAGATAATAGATTTCTTAATATCATTATTCCAAGCAATGTTTACCCCACCAATTATGTACTGCCTCCTCCTTTTTCAGAACATATTAAAATAAGCATATTGTGAAATAATTGAATAATTACATATGTTTTTTCTTGAATTTTCACTAATCAGAAAATCACTTCAAGTGAACATATAAACTTTGCTGACACTTTATCTACAAGAAAAAAAGGCAAAGCATTCTTCATGAGAGGTGTGGAAACTTGGTATTCAGAGAAAATAGAATCTTTTTTTTTTGTAGAAAACATTCCTTATTTCACTTTTCTTGCTCAAAAAGTAATTAAAGAATGAATATGTTATGATTCTCCAAATCTAATGGGAAATAATTTTGGGAGTTTAGTAATTTATAAAGATAAAAATATTTTAGAAAGACGCTCTCTTTTAGTTCTCCTGTAGTTCATACCTATATACAAAATTATATTTTAAATTCTGATGGGAAAGAGGTATAATGATTAGGAGAGTGTGAGGATGATTAAGATACTGATATAATAATATTCTATTACTTAACCTGTAAAAAAGTTAATGGATGATCTTACTTTGTGATCATTAATTGAACTGTGTTATGTATAGTTTAGGCTTTTTATGAGTATGCATTATAAGTCAAAAATGAAAATAAAAATCAAATTACATTGTAGAAATAACAATGTAAGTTTAGCCTAAAAATTGAACAAAAACGGGGGGAAAAGAAAGAAAATAATTACACACAAATAATAGAAAAAAGAGTTTCATTTTGCCGGCATCATCGCATCACCCAAGTCGGCAGCATCCCTTTGGCATTAACCACAATGATCTCCAGTGGCCTTCTCTGAAGAAGAACCCAGTAACCTTTGCTATCGAGAACCTCAACATCCCTGTAGCCATCATGCTTCCCCATGGCATTCAACATGAGTGCTTCACACCGTGTTTTCAATCCTGGTGGCTTGCTCTGCAGAGGATCTTGGAAGGTCATGCTGCTGAGAAAATGAACACCCAGCACAGCACAGCCACCAATGATGCTCTGCATATTTCACTGCCAATGACGCAGATTTTATTTTTATCTCCAAAGATCTAGCACTTTCACTCACCTCCCTTTATCTTCTCCTCTCACTAGAGCCATCCAAGCCAGAGATGCTGCAGGTACAATGGCTGTAGGACCTAGTGTGGCCACCATATATCTGTAAACAGCCTGAGCCCATGCCACTGATACTAAATCCCAATGCTGCAGGCATACCCATGACTTATCCCATTGCTGTGTGCATGCATGTAGGCAAACCTCACTCTGATGTCATCTACCACCATTGTGTGGGCACATGTATCTTGCACTTGAAGCCATGTGCACACATACTGCCAGCCTTAGCTCTAGAACAGTGAACACATAAATGGCCATCCCCAACTCTCATTTCTGAATCCCAATGCCAGAAGCTGCATATTTGTATGCCACCCACTCTATCCTCCTGAGCAGCAAAAGTACATACAGCAATGCCCAATACCGATTGCCAGCTGTGTGATCATCACAGTTGTGTGGTAAGGTTGCCTCTATTGTTGTGCATAAGTACATTGCAGTTCTGGTCCTTGAGGTTTTGTCAAGCTCCCTTCCACCACACACATACCCAGAGCTTCCCCACCCTAGCTGCACACATACAAGCTGCCATCCCTGACCCCAGTAGCAATGCATGAATCTGCAGTGGGGTGCAGGAACTAAATTCCTGCACAACAGTGGATCCAACCCCATTGCTTCTGCTACCAGCCCCTTTTAGTTAGACCTTGAGGCACCACTGAGATCTTTAGTAGCTCTAGCAGTGACCATGAGCCACCCAAACCTATTACCACCAATGACCATGTAACTAACAATGTCTGAGATCTCCCAAGCCTGAGTCAATCAAATATCCTACCTCCCTGAACCAATTGATGACATAGTTCCCTATAGTTGGTGCTTGGTGCCACAGTGTGCTTCAGTGTGATCTACAGGGGAGGGCTTTCTTTGCCACAAGCATTACAGTACGTCTGTAAGTATTGACTGATTTTTCAAATGTACAGACAACTATGCAAGGCTACAACATGCAAGAAGAGTCAGGGAACCATGACATCACCAGAGTAACAGACGTGCACACACACAGACACAAACACATACAAAGAGAAACTATCACCACCAATAAAACCTCTTTTAATAACCAAGCCAGTCCAAAAAAATGGAAATCTAAGAATTTTCTTACAAAAAAAAAAATTCTAGAGCAGTGCAGCAGGCTACCAGAAAACACAGATAAACAATTTAACCTATTAAGACAATGTAACAAGAACAAAATAAAATGATAAACAAAGATATATGAAACATAAAAAAGAACCAAGAAGGAATTTTGGAGCTGAAAATATAATGACAGAATTAATAAATGCAGTTATCAGCTTCAAAGCAGGTTCAGTGAAACAGAAGGAAGAATCAGTAAACTCAAAAATAAGTCATTTGAAATAATCCAGTCAAAGGGAAAAAAAAATGAATGAGAATGAATAAAGAAGGCCTAAAATATGTATGGGACATGATCAAGAGAGAGAAAGATTGCATTCTGGGATTCTCAAGGAGAAGAAAAAAAGAAAGGGGCAGAAAGCTTATTTAAGGAAATAATGGTTGAAATTTTCCCAAATCCAGGAAGAGATGTTAACATCCAGGTACATATAGTACCCTATGTGAGCAGCCCAAATAATGCTTCACTATTTTTTTTTTTTTTTTTTTTTTTTTTTAGAGACAGAGTATCACTTTATCGCCCTGGGTAGAGTGCCGTGGAATCACACTGCTCACAGCAACCTCCAGCTCTTGGGCTTAAGCGATTCTCTTGCCTCAGCCTCCCGAGTAGCTGGGACTACAGGCGCCTGCCACAGCGCCCGGCTATAATGCTTCACTATTATATACTATGATCAAATTGTCAGAAAAAAGAATCAGGCAAAAAAGAAAACACTGAAAACAACAAAAAAGAAGAATATTTCGTACAAGGAAATTTCAATAGGATACAAGCAGAAATGTTGTAGGCCAGGATAAAGGGGAATAATATACACACGGTGCCAAAAAAATCTATACACATTTTAAGAAAGAAAGAATAACTGTATTAAAATTGCAATGTTCAATGAATACTGAACAATAAATAATAATAAATAATAAAATATGAAGACAAGTCACATTTGACTTCTGCAATTACAAGAGGTGCTCAAAGTAGTTGTCATCAAGGCCCAGACACTTCTGATTATGGAAAACTACTGCTTGAGCAACATTGACCAAAGTGGTCAATTATATCTCAGTGCATGCTGTTTCAATTTCTTCCTGAAGTACTGGCAGTGAAGCTAATTTTCTATGGTACATCACATCCTTTAAGGTCCCCAATAGGTAGAAGTCAAGGTGTGTTCAATCAGAATAATGTGGGGGAAACTCAACTGCACCTCTTCATCCTATTCATTGTCCATGGAAATTCTCATCTAGGTAACCTCTCACATCTAAAGGCATGTAATAATTTTGTAAAAACTTTCCATTGTGCACTTTTAAGAATGTGTCATCTGGTCGTGGAATTTTCTTATTGGGGAGGTTTCATATAGTTGATGCTATGTCAGTGCTCGATATAGGTCTATTCAAAATTTCTAAATATTTCTGGCTGAGTCAAGGAAGGTAATGTGCTTCCAGGTATTTGTCCATTTCCTCCATATTTTCATATTTCTGAGAATATAGATTTATATAGTAATCATTGAAGATTTTTTTTGAATTTCTGAGGTGTCTGTACTTAATTCTCCTTTATCATTTCTGATTGACAATAGTAGAAATTTTACTTTTCTGTTTCTGGTTAGGTTAGTGAAAAGTTTGTCAATTTTGTTAATCTTTTCAAAAAACCAACTTTTTATTTTGTTGATCTTCTGCATGATTCTTTTGTTTTCAATTTCATTTAATTCTGCTCTAATTTTGGTTATTTATTTTCTTCTGCTGGGTTTGGGGTTGAAATGTTCTTCCTATTCCAATTGCTTGGGATGACCCATTAAGTTGTTGACCTCTTCTCTTTCTGTTTTCATGATGACTTCCAATTCTATAAATTTTCCTCTTAGGATTGCTTTTGCAGTATCCCACAGGTTTGATAACTTATGTTTTCATTGTTATTTTGTTCTAAAAATTTGGTTATTTCCTTCTTAATCTTGTCTTTGACCTAGCTATCATTCAGCAAAGGTTATTTACTTTCCATGGTTTAGTCTAATGAGTATGAAAATTCCTGTTGCTGGTGAGTTCAACTTTTATTCCATGATGGTTCAAGAAAATACAAAGAATAATTTATATTCTTTTAAATTTGCTGAGGTTAGACCTGTGTCCTAAGATATGATCAATTTTGAAGGATCCCCCATGGGCTGATGAGAAGAATGTATATTCAGTTTTGTTAGGATGAAATGTTCTCTAGATGTCCATTAAATCCACTCATTTTAAGGTCAATTTTAAGGCCATTTTTTCTTTGTTTAGTTTCTTTTTGGAGGATGTATCCAGAACTACCAAAGGGGTATTACAATCTCCTACTATTATAGTGCTATAAGATATCAAATTGTACATATCTGTTTGGGTTTGCTTTATAAATTGAAGAGCACTCTGGTAGGTTGCATAAATGTTAAATATCAAAATATCTTCATGTTGAGTGCTTCAGTTAACAAATATGTACTGTCCGTTCTTATCTTTGCTTATCAATTTTGGTTTAAAACCAATTGTATCTAAAAATAGAATTACAATCCTCTGCTTTTTTCTGTTTTCCTTTTTCCTGTATTATAGATGTCAATACCTTAACCGTGAGCCCTTTTTATCCTTTAAGTTAAGATGAGACTCGTGTACAACAGGTATCTGGCCTGAGTTTTTGTATCCAGTCAGCCAACCTGTGCCTCTTTAGAGGACAATTTAAGCCATTCACATTAATTGAGAGAATTGATAGGCTTGGTAATGTTTTAGGTGTCTTGTTTTTCAAAGGTTTGGTGAATATTTTTAAACCTTTCAACATTGTGGGAGTTAAATTTTGTTCAATAATTTATGGGTGAGTTTACTATTGTGGTAGACCATTGTGCTGGTAATTATGGAAAATGGGTCTAAGAATATCTAGGAGAGCTTGGTTAGTTATATCCAATTTCTTCAACATGTGTATGTCATTAAGGTATTTGATTTCTCCATCACAAATGAAAGTTAGTTTAGCTGGATATAGGATCTTGGGCAGAAAGTTGCTTTGTTTTAGGAGATTGAAGGTTGAGGACCATCCTCTTCTGGCTTAGACTGTTTTGTCTGAAAGATCTGAAAATAGCATCAACTATATGAAATCTCCCAAAATAGGAAAGTCTGGGACCAGATGGATTTACATCAGAATTCTATCAAACATTTAAAGAGGAACTAGTACCTCTGTTACATAACCTTTTCCAGAACATACAAAAAGAAGGAATATTTCCCAATATATTCTATAAAGCAAATATCACCCTGATCTCCAAACTAGGAAAGGACCCAAAAAAGAAAAGAAAACTATAGAACAATATTATTACTGTATATTGATGCAAAAATATTCAATAAGATCCTAGAAAATAGAATTCAACAACATATCAAAACATTATACACCATCATCAACTCCATTTTATCCCAGGTTTACAAGGTTGGTTCAACATATGTATATCTATAAATATAATACATCACATTAATAAAATAAAAAACAAAGACTGTATGATTGTTTTATTGGATATAGAACAAGTTTTTGATAATATCTACCATCCTTTCATAATCAGAACACTTAAGAAAATAGGCTTAGACGGGACATTTTTTCTTTAAATGGATAGAGGACATCTACAGCAAACCCAAAGCTAATACCAAATTTAATGGAGTAAAATTGAAAAAATTTCCACTCAGATCTGGAACTAGGCAAGGATGTCCTTTGTCTCCAATGCTATTCAACATAGTAATGGAAATATTAGCCATTGCAATCACCAAGAAAAGGCAATCAAGGTTATCCAAATGGGGTCAGAAGAGATCAAACTCTCATTCTTCACAGATGATATGATCTTATAACTGGAAAATCCCAGGGACTCAACTATAAAACTCTTAGAAGTGATCAAGGAATACAGCAGCATCTCAGGATACAAAATCAATGCTTACAGATCAGTAGCTTTAATATATCCCAACAATAGTCAAGGACGCTATTCCTTTTACAGTACTGCAAAAGAACATGATATATCTGGGAATTTACCTAACAAAGGATGTGAAAGATTTTATAAACAGAACTATGAAACGCTGAGGAAAGAAATAGCTGAAGATGTTAACAAATGGAAAAAACATAGCATGCTCATGGTTGGGAAGAATCAACATTGTTAAAATGTCCATACTACCCAAAGCAATCTACAGATTTAATGCAATCCCTATTAAAAGACCATTGTCATACTTTAACGATCTGGAAAAAATAGTACTTCATTTTTAATAGAATCAGAAAAAAACTCATGTATCCAATACATTACTCAGGAGCTATCACTTTACCAGACTTCAGCTATAAATCTATTGTGATCAAAGCAGCATGGTACTGGCACAAAAATAAACAGGCAGATATATGGAACAGAACAGAGAACTAAGAGATGAATCCAGCCACTTATCATCATATGAGCTTTGATAAGCCTATCAAAAGCATTCATTGGGGGAAATATTTCCTATTTAACAAATGGCACTGGGTGAACTGGCTGATGGCCTGTAGAAGACTGAAACTGGATCCTCACCTTTTGCCATTAACAAAAGTTGATGCTCACTGGGTAGCGATTTAAACTTAAGAAATGAAACTATAAAAATACTAGAAAAGAGTACAGGGAAAATGCTTGAAGAAATCGACCTGGGAGAATTTTTTATAAGATGGACACCCCTGGCAACGGAAGCAACACCAAAATTATATTACTGGAATTTGATCAAGACAAATAGCTTCTGAATTGCCAAGAATATAGTAAGTAAAGCAAGCAGATAGCCTTCAGAATGGGAGAAGATTTTTTCAGGTTATATTTCTGACAAATGTCTGATAACTAGAATCCACAGAGGACTCAAACTAATCAATAAGAAAAGAACAAACAATCCCGTTTCTTTGTGGGAGAGAGACTTGAACAGAAGCTTCTCTGAAAAAGACAGGCATATGTATGGCCAACAAGCATATGAAAAAATGCTCATCAGCTTTTATCATCAGAGAAATGCAAATCAAAACTACTTTGAGATATCATCTAACTCCAGTAAGAGTAGCTCACATCATAAAAATCCCAAAACTTCAGATGTTGGCGTGGATATGGAGAAAGGGGAACACTTCTGCAATGCTGGTGGGAATGCAAGCTGGTACGTCCTTTTTGGAAAGAAGTTTAGAGAACACGTAGAGAACTAAAAGTAGACATGCCACTCAATGCTGTAATTCCTCCACTCATTTTACAATGAAGACATTTGCACCAGAATGGTTCTTGCAGCCCAATTCATAATTGCCAAGTCATGGAAACAGCCCAAGTGCCCACTGACTCATGAGTGGATTAACAAATTGTGGTTTATGTATACCATGGAAGCCATAAAAATAGGTGCAGACTTTATACCTTTTATGTTTCCCTGCATGGAGCTGGAACATATTCTTCTTAGTAAAGTATCTCAAGAATGGAAGAAAAAGTATCCAATGTAATCAATACTATTATGAAACCAATATATAATCATCTACACATTCATATGAATGATAAAACAAAACTATTGTCCAGAAAGAATTAGGGAAAATGAGTGATAGGAGAAGTGAGGGAGGAGACAGTGAGGATGGAGGGTATTTGGTGGACCTTACCTAATGTGCATAATGCAATGGTCCATTTTAAAGCTATTAAGAGTAAAGTATAAATGTGTTTTTACAACAAATAAGTAAGTGAGGTAATGGTTATGTTAACAAATTTTATGTAAGCTTTTTACATTGTATATCAAATCATTGCATTGTACCCCATAAATGCATTAATGTATACAGTTATAATTTAATAAAAAATTAAAGAATTGATAAAAAAGAATGTGTCATATACTTGTTCTGCTAATTCATGCCTCGTGTGTGCATTGTTTGCTAGAGTTCTGTGGCAAGCTTGTAATTTTTTCTAACACTATAACAGAAACAGCAAGACTTTTTGCTGTTAGAAGCCCCTGATCGTCCTTTGAGCACATCACACACAATACCCTGTGCCTCAAACTTACCACAAATGTGTATCATTTTTATGCATGTTAGAGGTTCTGTTGCAAACCCAAACTTCCATTGTCCTTGTATTTCCACTACCTACTCAAATTTCAAAAATGGTCTCAAATGGTCTTGTGCTCCTGGAACAGAAACCATGCTTCCACCAATTTCTCTGACTGTCCTGCCTGTCACATGGTGATGCTAGCATCATTTAATTATCACCAACTTGTGAACAAACATCATGTTTCTTTACACATTGCTTCTATAATTCAATTCAACTTTTAAAATAAGATAACATCTCTTACAATGTGCATATATTTTTGACATCCACAATATTCAAAAATTTAAAGAGAAAAAAATTCAAATAAAAATACTTTTAACCAGAAAAAATTGAAAGGAGGGAAATACACAGATTTTTCCATGCAAACAAAAGCTGAGAAAATCATAACCACTAGTTCTGCCTTCCAAGAAAGGATAGATGGATTTCTTCTAGCTGAAAAGAATGGGTAATAATTAGTAACCTGAAAATACATGAAAGTATAAACTTCACTGGCAAACATTAAGAATATAGCCAAATTCAGAAAATATTAATACTGTACTGGTGCTCTGTAAATTAAGTCTTAAACAAATTTAAATAATTGAAATCTTATCAAGCATCATTTATCATCTCAATGCTATTAGACGTTAATAACAAGAAGAAAACTGGAAATCCACAAATATTTGGAAATTAAAAAGCACCCTAATTAATAATCAATTATTCATAGAGTAAATCCAAATGAATACAAACCATATTTTTAGACAAAAATAGCAGATATAGAAAAGTGAGTGCAAAGAGGAAAATTTGGAGTAATAAACACCTTCATGAGGAAAAGAGAAAGATCTCAAATAAACAACCTAACATTATGCCTCAGGAAACTAGAAAAATACCCCAACTGACTAAGTACAAGTTTAACAGAGGAAGAACAGACAAAAATGATGTCAGAAAAAAAGACTAGCAAATGATAGCAAATATCAACAAAACTACCAGTTAACTTCTTCAAAAAACAAGAAAAATTGACAATATTTTAGATAAATTAACCAGGAAAAGTGGAATACCCAAATAAATAAAATCAGAAATAAAAATTAGACATTACCATTGATATTTCAGAAGCACAAAAAGTCGTAAGAGAATACAAAACATGTATATCTTGGCAAATTGGATAATCTAGAAGAATAAATTTCTAGAAACATACAACGTTCTAAAACTTATTCTTAAAAAAATAGAAAATCTGAACAAACCAATAACAATTAAGAATATTGAATCCATAATCAAAATTATGTCAGCTGGGCTGGGCATTGTGACTCAGTCCTGTAATCCCAGCTTTCTGGGACGCTGAGCAGGCAGATTGCTTGAGCCCAGGAGTTCAAGACCAAGCCTGAGCAAGAGGGAGACCACATCTCTTAAAAAATATGGATGCTGTGGTGGACGCCTATAGTCCCAGCTTACACTAAAAGGAAATATTACAACTGAATATTCCTGATGAACACAGATGCAAAATCTTCAGTGAAATACCAGCAGCTAAAATTTAATAATACATTCAAAATATTATACCATAATTGGCCTGGAGTGGTGTTTCATGCTCATTATTTCAGGACTAGGGAAGCTAAGTTGGGAGGATTTCTTGAGGCCAGGAATTTGAGACTAATCTGGGTAATATAGTGAGGCATCATCTCTATTAAAAAAAAAACTTTTGTAAATTTAGAAAAGCAGTTAGTAGATGTTAGGGTCCTGCCCTGGGGGTGAGGACCACTAAGACCTATGGAAATATAAGACCTGAAGAAATATAAAATAAGAAACAATGATAAAGAGACAAGAGACCCAGAATAGAATTTTCAAAGGTGGGAACTCAGGGGTCCATTTCCCATTTGTGGGATGCTGGCAATGGCCCAGAGTGTTTGCTCCACTCTGCTTTTATTTATTTTTATTTATTTATTTATTGATTTTTGTTTTATTGTTGGGCATTCATTGAGGGTACAAGAAACCACGTTACACTGGTTGCATTTGTTAGGAAAAGACCCTCTTACAATCGTGTTTTGCCCCCAAAAGGTATGGCACACACCAAGATCCCAAGACCCCACCCCCCTTACTCCTTCCCTCTCTCTGCTCTTCCTTTCCCCACCCCTCCCTCATTCTTTCTGTCTCTGCTTTCCCCTTCCTTCACCCCCACCGTGTCAATAATTGTCATTAATTGTCCTCATATCAAACTTGAGTACACGGGATTCATGCTTCTCCATTCTTGAGATGCTTTACTAAGAATAATGTGTTCCACTTCCATCCAGGTTAGTACAAAG
>CAUYON010031802.1:0-41488 GCA_963573935.1 Arctocebus calabarensis
GTCACCCTGGATAGAGTGCTGTGGCATCACAGCTCACAGCAACCTCCAATTCCTGGGCTCAAGTGAGTCTCCTGCCTCCGCCTCCCAAGTAGCTGGGACTACAGGTGCCCACCACAACGCCTGGCCATTTTTTGGTTGCAGTGGTCATTATTGTTTGGCGGGCCCGGGCTGGATTCGAACCTGCCAGCTTAGGTGTACGTGGCTGGCGCCTTACCTGCTTGAGCCACAGGCGCCAAGCCTGGATGCCTTATTTTTAAGTCCATTAGACTTTCAGTCATATTTTAAAAGTACTTTCCCATGGTGGTGCGACCATATAAAGTCATCTGGTGAGGGATAAGGGAAGTGAACCAGGGCTCACTATGAAATATTGTACAGCTGTTAGGAACAATAGATTAGGCTTCCTAATTATAACATTGACAGATATCAAAAGCATAGTGAACAGAGTAAAAAGTATGAACTGGTATATTACCTAATACCATTTATATAAGTAAAAAAAACCGCACACTCCAGAGGATCTATCCAAATTGACATAAAATCACCAGTATTTATGGGTTTGTTTGCATAGATATTTGTTATAGCATTGCTCGTAGTGATAAAAAACTGAGTAGAACCCATTAGTAGGGGAATGGCTGAATGAATTGCTGAACATCCATCCAGTCCATGAAATATTATGCAACTATTAAAAAGAATGCATTCAATCTAGATCTGTTCTGCAAGGATGATCATGACATTGTTAAATGAGAAAAGCAAACTGCAGAGATATTGATTATGAGTCCAATTTCATTAAGCCAAATCTCTGTCTCTTTCACATACACACACACTTGTGTATCTACCAGTTTCATGGGTTAAATGATCCTGGAGAAATATGTGGAGAGATGGACCCTGCCCATGCTGTTAGCAGTGGTCACCTGCTGGGGGTGCACGGAATAAGAAAAAAAATAAAAACTATCAAAAACTAAAGCAAAAAAAAAAAAAAAACCCAATCCAATTCATGATAGAAATGTTAAACAAAAAATCTGAACACAGAAAATTCTATCACTATGTCAACGATGAAAATGCAAATGGACAAGGACTCGATCGCAGTGTGAATAAAGGAAATACTGGGTAAAAGGATTATGAGCAAAAAAGAAAAACACATAGATGTGAAACAGCAATATCCAGACAAACAAAGCAAACACAAACACCTTTGGGTAGCCCCCTGTGGGTGGGAGGAAGGGAGGAGGGAGAGAGGAGGGGGCTCAAAAGGCATTCAGAAGATTTTAAAGAGGGGGCAGTGCAGGGAGCCGTGGCAATGATGCAACCTCCAATGAGATGAGAGTGTGTGAAAAACCGCAGGTTAAAAATGTCAAAAAAGAACTTTCCCCTAGAGTAGCTTATGAAAAGAACAATACTAGAACCTTCACAAGGCAAGAGATACCTTCAACCTTACAGTCAACTTTTCCTTAGAGCATAATTCAAAGGTGACTGTGGGGTGATGCAAATCCTCAGAGATAGAGTGACAAAAATTTAGCAAGGGTCTGCATAAGAGCTAGTAAGTGTCATTCAGGCCTGTCCTCAAGAGACTCAGCGCAGCATCATCTGAAATGACCAGCAGGAGTAGGAACATTCAGCCCATCGGTGCTTTGTTCTTATAAAGTCTTCTAGATTACTCTTGGGAGAATATGAGCTATTAATTAGTTCTTTTAAATAGTGGCTTTGAACTTTTGGAATCAAAATTAATTGGTGGTCTAAAAGAATGTCATGTAATTTTTATGGCATTGAGACTTTTCCCCTCCTGAGATTAATCTGACTTTGTTCTTTCTCCCTTATTTTCCTGGGCTTGCATCTCTTTATAAGCCAACTGCATTTATCTTGTGAGCTTTGAACCCTGCCCCAGTGGACAAATAGTTTCATTTAGGTAAACAGTCTCCAGAAATAGATTCAAACTGTGAGCAAAGAGCTTATTTGTGATGACGGGCCCTGCCTTGCAGTCTAATGGCTGAAGCTAACGGTCCCATGTCTGCTGATGGCAGGAGCTGACTGCCCTTCTTTGTCAACTGCCCCACAGATGTGTTGTATTCTCTCAAGGTATAAGTCAAGTCCTGTAAATAATCAGGATTTTGCCAGGACTGATTTGGGGACCAGGAAGAGTCGTATACAGTTGCAGAGTGGCGGGTCCTAACTGCAGTCTCTTACTGTCTGCTGTTGGTCATCCTTGTCATGAGCCCTTTGGGCTGTTGAAAGACCACGTTGCCTTCCCTCTGCTGGAATGTGTCCTATCTGATGACCCTCATTATAATTCATGAGCTGTTAGCTTTTCCATTAATGGATTCTTTTAAGGGTTTATAGCCTAGTAATAACAATAATTTGCTTTAGGCAGAAACTCCAGGAACAAATATGAACCAGCCTAGCTATTGCCTTCACTTTTCTCAGTGTTGCTGGGGTAGGGGAGTTGGCTCTACCCCATGTTTGCAATAAGCATAAGAAAGGAAACATGTTCGGGAACTAGAAATCTTTCCTTATTATTTTTTTTTCTTTTACAATCGCAGTTGCTAACAGCTGTACTTGCTATAAAATATTTTCGGCAGGGACAGTGTCATCAAGAGCCCTGGATGGGACCCTGCCATGGTGAGAGCTCTGGCTGTGCTGTGGGACTGGTGGCTCTGTGAAGCCAGATACAGAGAAACCTATCAGGAAACCCGATTGCTAATGCCAGCTCCACAGTCTGTCAGCCTGGCTAACTGGGGGTGATGGTGGACTGAACCCCAGACCTCTTAACTGCAGAACTTACAAAGGCCTGGGTGGTCAGGTGGCCCTGACAGAATCCATGAAGGATTTGTACCTGTCTACATACTTGAGGGGTCTGGACTTGGGGAAAGACCACCTGGCGTCCTGTAGGCTGCGAGCAATGTTCTGTTTGTCTTTCTGACTTGAGGGGCTCGACCTGAGACACCGACAAATGTAGGCCTCACTTCATGCTTGAAAAGAAGCATACGAGGTATGATGTTATGATATAGTAAACACACTTTTCTCACTGGCAAACCCACTTCTTCCACTGTCTGCTGACTATTGGGGTGATGCCTGGCAGCAGCTCTTCAGACCTTGGGAATCTCCAAAGTGGTGTGTCTTACCGCCCGTTCATGTGATGACTGGGGTGAAGGGGGTTCCTGCACAGCCTTAGGATGGGGGTGGCGAGGCTGGTTGCCAGAGGAATCAATCACGTGATTGGAGTCCCCCCACCCTCCCTGCCACCTTCCATTCTGGGGAGAGGGGCTGAGGGTTGAGTTGATCACCAATAAGCAATGATGTAATCAGTCATGCCTATGTAATAAAGCCTCAATAAAACCCCAAAGAAACAGATCTGGGGGGTTCTGGGTGCCTGGAGAGGGCGTGGAAGCTGCTGACCCCTCCCTCCCATGTTCCTTCTCTGAGTTTGCGTCACTGGCTGCTCACCTGCATGCTTGGTAATCTCCTCTATAATAAAAAGGCAAATGCAAGTGAAGTGTTTCCCTGAAGGTGTGTGTGTGTAAATCAAAGAGGTTTGGGGTGGTGCCTGTGGCTCAAAGGAGTAGGGGGCCAGCCCCATATGCCAGAGATGGCAGGTTCAAACCCAGCCCCAGCCCCCCCCAAAAAAATGCCAGAAAAAGAAAAGAGGTTTGTTAGGCTCACAGTTCTGTAGGCTGAAAAGCTCGAGGGCATGACTCTGGGTTCTGGAGGGGTCTTCTGCGCTCTGTCGTCATATGGTGGAGAACGTCCATGAGTTCTGTGAGCCATTCTAGCAAATTCATCCAACCCAAGGATCCCCAAGGAGGGGATCAAGGGAACCCTTAACTTACAGCCTTCTAGTCCAAAGTGCAGGTGAAACAACATAGGGCTTGGAACTAGCATCTGAAGCAGGGAAGTCTTGTGGGGCTGAGCTCTTGACCTATAGGATCTGAGTATAATTCCAGGTAAACAGAGTCAGAATTGAGAGAAATCGTGGGACACCCAGGTGGTGTCTGCTGGACGATGCTTGATGTGTGGGGAAAGCCCTATGGACGCTTCGTTTACCAGAGGTGAAGTACTCAGTGCCGAGTGTGTGAGAGGAAGATTCACAGTTTGGCTTTTCTTGCCTCTTACACAAAGTGGTAGGAGAGCCTCGTGCCTTAGGGATATGCAGAGTCCCTGAACTGGTAGAAGAAGTGGTTCCGGAAGGCAGCCTGGGCATGAGGGGTCTCCCTTGGCTGGGAGACTGATGGGATGAAGGAGGGAGGGAGGGCAGCGTAGGCAGGAAGCTCTGTGCAGTGTGGCTCAGAGTCACATTCTGCACAGAACAGTCGGGGTAACAGCACTGGCGGGGTGAAGAGTCTTGGGGCAGCCCTGCGGAGGGGCGGGGGAGGGGTGCTGCTGTCGTGTTCTGAGGTGTTGCCGGCATCGCTCACCTGGTGTATGAGCTCACAGACTGGGAGGAAGGACGTGGGGTCAGGACCCGGCCCGCCCACTCCTGATGCTGTCTGCTGACCAGCGGGGTAACGCCCTCTGGAGCCAGAAAGAAAGCCGGAATGTCTGGGGATCCAATTCCTGGATGCGGGTTTGGGAAGGATTGCTTGGTTAGATTGCCCTTTCCCCTTCAGCCATGACTTTCTGTGGAAGAGCTGGTCACACCTTGGGAAGTCTGGCCCGGTGGAGTGAACCCCCAGTGATCCAGAAGACGTGTTTAGCAGAGGAGCCTCTGACCTAATTCAGAGGCTTTAAAGTTTAAATCTCCCAGGTGGCAAGCACCTGCTGTCCAGCCACTCAGGAGGCCGAGGCAGGAGGATCTCTTGGGTGCAGGAGTTCGAGGTGAACAGAGTGAGAGCCCGTTTTTTTTTTTTTTTAATTTAAGTCTGAGTGTTGGACTGTTCGGTATATAAAAAGAAGCATTCCAATATGGAAAAGACAGCAAGTGGAAGAGGTACCCAGTCATGTTTTGAAGAGAAAGACTGCTGTAAGGGCCATTGCCAAGAAAATACTTATGTTCTCAGATGTCTATGCATTAATTACACTTTGAAATAGGTTCCACCTCCCCATTTAAAATAATATACCATTGCTATAGAAAATTTAGAAACATATGGCTAGGAGTAAGAAAGAAGCAAAAAGCTCATTATCTCCCCTTTCTTCCCTTTAGATGCAAATACTGTCAGACTCTTGCCAGAGACTTTTTCTTTCTCATACGTGTATTAAGTATTTTTAAAATTTTATATATATATATATTTTTTTTTTGTAGAGACAGAGTCTCACTTTATTGCCTTCTGTAGAGTGCTGTGGCATCACAGCTCACAGCAACCTCCAACTCCTGAGCTTAGGCAATTCCCTTGCCTCAGCCTCCCGGGTAGCTGGAACTACAGGTGACTGCCACAACGCCCGGCTATAAAATGATGTTTTTAATCTTTTTTTATTGTGACTATTTTAGACAATCAGAAAAGCACAAAGAAGAACAATATACTCACTTACAATGCTACCTTCCTCTCAACAGGATTTTTACTTTTTTTTTTTTGAGATAGTCTTACTATGTCACCCTCAGTAGAGTACTGTGGCATCACAGCTCACAGTAACCTCAAACACTTGGGCTTAAGCAATTTTTTGCCTAGTAGCTGGGACTAAAGGCACCCACGACAATGCCCGGCTATTTTTGTTGTTATTGCAGTTCTCATTGTTGTTTAGCAGGCCCTGGCCAGGTTTGAACCCCTGGTGTGTGTGGCTGGTGCCCTAACCGCTGAGCTACAGGCGCCGAGCCAGTTTTTAACTTTTTATTATAGAGAACTTCAAACATACATAGCCTGTTAACATTTTGATGTAGTTTATTTCTGTCTTGCTTATGTGTATGTATTATATATCTGTATATGCATTTCTAGGCACACATAAATATAGGCAAAACCAGAATTATATTACTTATTAATTTTGTGTGCTGTTTGTGCTGCTTGAAGTGACAGTGTGACACATTCCTATCTCTGAATATTCTTTTGTGATTTTTTGAGACCTCCTTTTGGGAGGTCTGATTTGAATTCTTTGAGGATTCTCCATACTTCTTTCCAAAATGGCTGTATTAGTTTGCAGTCCCACCAGCAGTGTAAAAGTGTTCCTTCTCTCACATCCACGCTGGCATCTGTAGTTTTGAGACTTTGTGATGTGGGCCCTTCTCACCGGGGTTAAGTGGTATCTCAGGGTGGTTTTTGATTTGCATTTCTCAAGTGGAATGAGCAAAGTCTTGGAGACAGTGTGGGCCTCCAGACTCTTGGATTGCTAAGAAGCAGAAAAGGAGACTCAAGGCCACTTAAGAGGTATTGTATGCAGGTGTAGACATTCCAGTGTTATAATGTAGCTCCAAAGAAAGAAAATTTCAGAGAAATCAGCACCACAGCCACAGTGATTAGACTTCCCATATGGTGTGAGATGGACATGAGATGTGGTGGCCCTTCCTAAGGGCTTGAGCAGCATGAGGATATGACAGGCACCTGGCCCAAGCTGCCAGGATATTCTAAACCATCTTGTGGACCATGAATGCACCTCACAAAATGTATTTGAGCTCCTTCTGCTGCTTTTGGATGGGTTAGGCCCATATGACTGGTATCTCCAACATCAAGGATGAGCAAGAGCTTCTGTCAGTTTGAACTCTGAGTGGTTCAGTCTTGGTGTTTATTTTGAGCCAGGAAATAAATGTAGAGCAAAAATACAGAGGACAAAGTGCCTGGTTACTTTCCCTTGGGCCTATCTTCCACGTCCTGCTTCTCCCTGTGGAGTACCTCTGCTAGACTGCGGGTAGACATAGCTTCTGTCTCCTGATAGGCCCACCCTGGACGCAGCCTTGACACTGATGGTTCCTCGAGATTTTTGAAAAAGTTCCATTGGTCTCCCTGACTTGCAGCAGGCAAAACACAGTGCAATATAAACATTGTGTATATTTAGCATGACACATAAATATTTTATAGAATATAAAGTAAATAATGTATATATTTGAAATATCCATGTAAATATTTCATAAGCTACAATAGGAATCTGGAATGCTTGGAGCTTGGCCCAGGACCAACGGCAAGAAGGGGCAAGGTCAAGGGAAATCAGAAGACAAGCTATTTATGGTGCATCTCTTTTTTTCCTTCTGCTTGGGCATTGCTTTGAATACCTAGCCCTTTCAACATTCAAATATGCTCACATGAAATATCCACAGCAACTGAAGATCACGTCCTCCAACCTGAGGGGCTGCCAGAAAGATCCTGAATGACTAGCTAAAATTACATTTATTTATTTATTTTTAAACTTTATTCAAATTAATGTGAGGGTACAAATATTTAAGTTATGTTTATTTATTTGTTGAAGTGTTTACTGTTCATCTCACCTACAGAATATAAATTCCAGGAAGGTCTTTCTCACCTCTTATGGCATCCCTGGTGCGTAAAACACAGACTGACACACACATACATTTCTTGAATGTATAAATAGTGAGATTCGATGCCACATTGAACAGTGATTTTTACCTATGGGTTTCAAAAAAAACTGCAACCCCAGCCCCACCCTGAAAGGGGTGATCATTTTTCATTTGTAAGTCACATGAATCTTGAGGGTGAGTATACACAAGTTGATTTTAGAAAGTAGCTGGAGTTAGCGAGGGGATGCTGATGTTTAATTGGCATGAAAAGAAGACATGTGGGGTCTGGAAGTCCAAGTTGAGATCCTACTCCAATGTAGTAGAGTAGAACTGTCCAATGTAAACAGTAGAACTGTCTAGGAGGCCTCAGAAATAGAGAGACTCACACCTCATATTGGCATAGAAGGGGTGAAAAGCCCGAGCAGAAGATGGAAAGGAAATGAGAAGATGCTAGAATATCTTTACCATCTTCTCTTAAGTTTCCCCAGGAAGTGTCCATTCCCAAGCATAACCATTTTGAAACTGAGTGTTTCAAAATTAAATACAACCTACGCTTAGCTTTCCCAGGAGTAGTTATTCCGATTTTTTTCACTTCATCTAAAATGCAACTAATAGAAGCATTAATAGCAAATGTTTACCTAGTATTAGGGTGTTCCAGACACGGTTCACATTGCTCTGTGTGTGTTAATTCATTTCACCCTTGAGGCCCCCTTGAAAGTAGAGGAGAAAGAAAAATCCAGAACATTATGTGAATTACCCAAGGATTTTAATGAGCCTTGTTCTTCTCACCTGTGAGTAGCAAGTATTATTGGAGTCAGCAGATGGAACACTCTCTTCCTTCTAGAGATTCCTCTTCCCACTTGTGGGTGTAAATATGGGGTCTTCATGTGAAGGTGTAGGGCCCAGAAAGGTGGGGTATCGTCAAGATAATCAGAATTTGCATGAAAGTGGGTCTTTTTTTTTCAATGTGTTCTGAATCTTATTTTTATTTATTTATTTATTTTTAATTTTTTTTTATTAAATCATGGTTGTGTACATAAATGCAATCATGGGGTACAATGTGCTGGTTTTATATACAATTTGAAATATTTTCATCGAACTGGTTGACATGGCTTTCATGGCATTTTCTTAGTTATTGTGTACTTACATTTAGTAAGTTTCACCTATACCCTTCTAAGATGCACTGTAAGTGTGGACCCTTCAATTACTCTCCCTCTGCCCATTCCCCCCTCTTGCCTCTTTCCTCATATTCTTGTGCTGTAATTGGGTTATAGCTTTCATATGAGAGCTATAAACTAGTTTCATAGTAGGGCTGAGTACACTGGATACTTTATCTTCCATTCTTGGGCACTTGGGCTTTTTCCATGACTTAGCAATTATGAATTGGGCTGCAATAAACATTCTGATACAGATATCTTTGTTATAATGTGATTTTCAGTCTTCTGGATATATACCTAGTAGAGGAATTATGGGATTGAATGGCAGTTCGATTTTTAGATTTCTAAGTATTCTCGATATCTTTCCAAAAGGCCCGTATTAGTTCACATTCCCACCAGCAACGTAGTAGTGTTCCCTTTTCTCCACATCCACGCCAGCACCTCTGGTTTTGGGATGTTTGTGATGTGGTCTAATCTTATTGGAGTTAAATGATATCTCAAAGTAGTTTTGATTTGCATTTCTCTGATGACTAAGGATGATGAGCATTTTTCACGTGTCTGTAGGCCATGCGCCTGTCTTCTTTGGAGAAGAAGACATGAAACTATGAAAATACTAGAAGAAAACACAGGAAAAACTCTTGAAGGAACTGGTCTGGGCAAATATTTTATGAGGATGACCCCCGTGGGCAATTGCAGCAGCATCAAAAATACACTACTGGGATTTGTTCAGACTAAAAAACTTCTGCACAGCCAAGAACACAGTTAGTAAAGCAAGCAGACAGCCCTCAGAATGGGAGAAAATATTTGCAGGTTATGTCTCTGACAAAGGTTTAACATCCAGAACACAGAGAACTCAAACGTATTAGCAAGAAAAGAACAAGTGATCCCATCTCAGGGTGGGCAAGGGATCTGATGAAAATGGGTCTTGTCGCTCACAAAATCATAGAATTTGAGAAATGAAAAAGCTCAGAGACCAAGCCCAGCATCTCTTCCCCTCAACCTGCACGCAGAGTTCCAGAGAGTTCCCGTTCCCGTCACGAGGCTGTCCATCTTGCAAGTTGCCTTTGAGACTGTGCCACGTGCACTGCAGCCGTGTTTCTTGGGAGTCTCTGGAACACACTAAATATCAACTGGCTTTGCTCATCAGAGGGGTGTGGAACATGGAAGGAACAGGAGGAAACAGAAAGAGAGCAGATAGAACAAAAATCTATTTCTCTTTTCTGATATGACTATTGTAACAGCATCAGGGACTTTAGTCATCGATTCTAAACTTTTTATTTTTTTTAATTTAGTCTTTTTTTTTTTTTTGAGACAGAGTTTCACTTTGTTGTCCCACTGGAGTGCTGTGGCGCCACAGTTCACAGCAATCTCAAACTCTGAGACTCACGTGATCCTTTTCCCTCAGCCTCCTGAATAGCTGGAAGTACAGGCACCGGGCACAATGCCAAGCTATTTTTAGAGATGGAATCTTGTTCTTGCTCAGGCTGGTCTCAAACTCCTGAGCTCAGGCCATCCACCCGCCTTGGTGTTCCAGAGTGCTAGGATTTCAGGTGTGAGCCACCACAGCTGGCCTGATCCCAAACTTTTTAAAGGTCTTGTTCTTTGCTCAATTAAAAATCAAAGCTCAAAGTTCTCTGCATCGTGGAACTAGAGGAGACCTGTGCAGTCCTGTCATTGTGTCTGAAAGGGGTTCGGTAGAGTACCCAGAGATGAGACCAACAGAGGTTCAGTCCAAGTTTAATGGAAGGGGACAGAGACCCAACTGGACAAAGATGGTGACTGCACCAAAGGTGGTTGGAGGCTTGTTTTTATACTGTGCATAGGGAGCGAAGGATTCCACAGCTTATTGCAAGGTTTGGGGGGATTGGGGTCTTTCTGGCAGAACTCTTGGGGTGGGACCAGGTGGGGCTCTTGTTCTAAGAGGGAAGGGTTTAGGCCCCCAACATTGTCCAAAAGAAAGGACAGCTGTCTTCCCACATCCTGCCAGGTGATGTCCTGAGGTGGTTTGGAAATGCCGTTTAGACCACAGTGGACCTATTACACACATCACACTGCTGTCAAGAGTGTGCCTGTCACTTCATCCCTGGCTCCAAAGTGCTGAGGGCCGCAAGTGAGCTAAACATCTCAGAAGACACGGAAGGAGGTATGTTATGGGACAGTATTTAAAAATTTCCTGGTGCCAGAGAAGGAGGTGGGACCCAGCACAGGCTTGAGTTGACATGTTGGGCCTTTCTCCAAGGCCACTATTGGGGATGAGGACACTGAGCGCACAGCTCCTTCTGGCTCTGCGACCAGGTCCTCCAGTCCTGCCACTGAGACAAGGCTAATGGCACGTGTTTCCTTCTCTTCCCACATTTTGTAGCAGTAGCCCAGTGCGTCCTTCAGAGTCATTCTGGGGCACATTCAACTCTTTCATTTGTTAGAAGTTGTAAGTTACAAGCCTTTAAGCTGCCTCAGTCCGATCCAGAAATGAGCCACATCGCCTCTCCTGCTCACTTTCCGTGGGTGGGAAGAAGCCATGTGGCCCTGCATAGATGCAAGGGGACGGGGAGGGAAGTCCAGCTGTGGCTCCCAAAGGGAATGTTGGTGATGGTCGCAATCTCTGCCACCACCAGTGTCAGAGCAGTGGGGTAACCAAACCTCCGTGACGACCAAATGCTGCCACGCAGCTGAGATCGTAGCTTCCATCTACTGAGTAAAGCAAGGGCTTATCTCTTGGGCACCTGCAAGCTTCTTGGGAGCATTTCAATCACACACCAGCCGCGGTCACAACCATCAGTCGCCCAACAAGCTTATTGGTCTAGGAACACAGCTACGTACCAGAGAGACAGGTTTCCTGCCCCCACAAGAGTACGACCGATTGCAGGGATGAGTTTTCTTGGTATTCTAACTTTGAGAAATCCTTTAGAGTAAATTACGCATGTATTAAGGGGATGTAAAGCATTTGTACCTTTTGTTAAACAGATTCATTCATGGATGCCTCTAACTTTTGCGTCTGATGTGTCTTTTTGGAGTACTGAAATGTCACTTTTTTTTTTTTTTTTGCAGTTTTTGGCCGGGGCTGGGTTTGAACCCGCCACCTCCAGCATATGAGTCTGGCATCCTACCCCTTTGAGCCACAAGCGCCGCCCATCTTTTTTTCTTTTTTCATGCCTGAAGATAACAAGAGACCAGGTCATGAGGAATGACCTTGCCCTGCTGGTTTGCTTCCAGAACGTGAGGTTGTCCCATATGAAATACTCCAGATACGTTTCCTGGGCCAACATGCCTTGAAAATTACATGCTTTCAACTCAAAGCATAATTGGGTACAAGGAACTAATGTTCATGCTGTTTTATAACATGTTTCTCATAGCCTGTGGCCTTTCGTCCCACCCCCTCCACCTCCCTGAGTGCACAACTGTTTGAGAAAAGAGATTAAAGCTCAAAAGAATCCGAGTGTAATCTCTAAACGGCTATGGATTTGTCATGAAAGCTCTGTCTCCACGGCAGGCTGGATACTGTTACCCTGCACCACATTCGTCACTGAATCCAAAGTGGCGGTGTTTTTACAGGCAGGATACAAAGAAAAGGAAAGATAAAAATTTATGGATGTCCCCTGATTCTCACAGCACCCAGACAGTGGTAATCTGACAATATTATTCTTTGGTGTCAAGGGTGTGTGGGAGCTACAGGCTTACCCCTTTGGAACCTGACAACGGGGACATTTAAAAGAAATCAAAGAGCAGATATCAAACAAGCAATACCTCTCCTATCATTTATTTTGTTGTCTCCGTAATCCTCTCTCCTTTAGCCTGAGAGATTGCTTGAAATTCTGGGGGCCTTTCAGGAGATTATCTGTATCAGTTAAGGCTTTGAAGTAGGGGCTCCTGGCATCTCATTACTGACAGAGATCAAAAAAACGAGGCTGGAGTGCAGCCCCCATCTGCGCAGAGCCTCCTTCACACATCACAGAAGCACTAAATTATCCAAATCCAGGACGGGCTTTACGTGCTACCTGCATAACCGCAAATAGCCCTTCCCACCTCCCCGCAGGCCCCTCTCTCTCTGGTTCTGGCCATCCTCTTGGCTTGCACTAATTCCCCGTGCTTTCCCCAAGTCAAGGAAGTCTTAAGGGTTGTAATGATGGTTCGCTTCTAAGTTAATGGCATATTTTCAACACTTTTGAGAAAAAAGTTAAGCCTCCGTGGGGTTGAGTAGTTTAAGTGGAAAATGTGCTTTGATGGAAAAAATGTTTTAGCCATGGGTCACCACCCTGCGGTTCATTGGTGCCTTGGTGGGTTTAGCCACGGAGTGAAATTGGTTTACTTAGGGTCTGAAATTGGCATGGAACGGGCTCTAGGGGACCTAAGCTTTACCTCATGGTGTCTATGAATCTGGACTGGGAATTAGCACAGTCACCCACCCACCCCATGCCAGATCCTGGTGGGAATTTTCCTGAGATGATAGAAAAAGACAGTAGGAAAGCTGAGCAATGTTCTGATGACCAGGTAGGTTTTCCAGAACACTTTCTGGCTCTGGGGAGGCAACTTGGGGGCAGGTGATCACGGGCCAATACTGCTGGCTACCGTGAGATGCCTTCCTCTCTGCCTGTGCCTACTGTTCTTTTGTGATGTATCCATATACTTGCTGTTGTATTTGGGTCACATTGACTTCATAAAATGCCCACCTAGAACCAGCCCACCTACCTTCTCAGACCCCACACCTCCACATGGGATACATCCTAGTCCTCAATCATTGCATGCTACTGGAGAAAGTCTCATAATAATAATTGGTGCTCTCCAACATCATCTAGGTCTTATGATACCCCTCTGTTTCTATACTTAGCTTTTTGCCACCTCCCACTTTTATTGATCAATTGATTGATTCCCTATTTTATTTTATTCATGTATTTTGCATTTATTTTTATTTATTTTGTTTAAAATTCAGATTGATAGGAAGGTACAAATGATTAGGTTCCATTGCTTGTGTTTCTAAGGTCAAGTTCATGTTGTAGTTGGGCAGTTGAGCTCTTCATTCTGGGGGTGTGTGCTGTCCACCCTCACAGTGTATCCATCAGGAGAGAGCTCACCAATCCCCTTCTCTCCTCCTGTTTCCTCTTTCCCTCTCCTCCTCTTCCCAGTTGAATATACTTGTATTATTCTCTTGTCTGGGCATGTAGTTGTTTTTCTATTAGATTCCTATTAGTATTGAGTACAGTGGATATTTGCATTTCCATTCTTGTGATACTTTACAAAGAAGAATGTGTTTCAACTCCATCCAGGTAAATACAAAAGATGTAAAGACTCTATCTTTTTTATAGCTGAATAGTATTCCATGGTCTACATATACTAGAGTTTATTGATCTATTCACAGGTTGACGGGCACTGGGGTTGCTTCCACGTCTTGGAAACTAAGCTCCCACTTTAAAAGTCTTTGCTCTTTATAAAGTGGCTTCTCACCACCTCTCCAAACACTCTCACCAATGAACTTGCTTCCTTATCTTCTTTGAAGAAAAAAAGTCAATAGGCAGGAGCCCTCCACCCTCATCCTAATCCATTCCATCTGTCCCACCTGTAAACATCCCCACCTTCCACTTACCCTTGTTCCTTCCCCCAAGTCCCAATGGGACATAGGTCCTTTCTCTTGACTGTAGCCAACCTCACCCTTCCTGCTTCTTAGGAATCTTTTCTCTTCCTGCTGTACTTTCAGCCCTTCCCTTCTGAATGAGCCTTTCTCACTTGTATTTAATCACATTCAGATGTCTCCTACCTGAAAAGCAAACAAATACACCCATCTTTTGACCCCATGTTTCTCTCCAGCCACTGCCTTTTGCCTCTGAATTTCTTCTTAGGCAACATGATTGAAGAGCTTCCTGAATTGGATGTCCACACTTTCTCATCAGCCATTTGCTCCCAGTCCCATCAGACTTTTGTTTCTGCTACCACCATTCCATGAAAACTATTGTTCCCAAAAATAGCAGTGACTGTCTTACCATCGAATCCGGTGGCCACTTTGGTCTTTATGTGACTTGCCTTCTCATTGGCATTCAGCATAGCTAATGGCCCTTTCTTCTTGGAAGACTTTCTTCCCTTGGCTTTATTTGATGCCAACCTTCATTTTTTTCTTTTACTTCTCTCAGCATTCCCTTGAGAAGTGCCAATTATATAGCAGGTGCTTAGTATGTGTTTCCCACTCTTTCCTCCTTGTAGTTCTCCTGCTATGAAGAGAGCCAATCTCATACCTGCTTTTTGATGTGAGATGGAATAGGATTATGATCTTACCCTATTTTGCATGATGTAAGCCCAATCAATGGTCTAAGGAAACAGAAACCCTGGCCCAGGTGCTGCCTACGCTCATGAAACCTTCTAGTAAGAAAGGGAGACATTAAGAGCAAGAGCTTGAGCTGGATCTGAATCTTTTAGAAAGTGAGAAGAAGAAAAAGGATCGCTTAAGCCCAGGCATTTGAGGTTGCTGTGAGCCATGATGACACCATGGCACTATACCCAGGGCAAAAGAGTGAGACTCTATCTAAAAACAAAAGTGACAAGCCTTTTTTGTGGTGTGTCATAAACTCCTAGAATCTAGGAACCCTAACTGCTGTCTTCTTTGAACTTCCTTAATACTTCTGCCAAATTTTTTTTTTTTTTTTTGAGACAGAGTCTCACTATGTCACCCTGGGTAGAGTGCTGTGGCATCACAGCTCACAGCAATCTCAAACTCTTGGGCTTAAGCGATTTGTGGGACCACAGGTGCCTACCACAATGCCTGGCTATTTTGTTGTCGTTGTTGTGTCGTTCTAGTTGTCTTTGTTGTTTAGCAGGCCTGGGCTGGGTTTGAACCCACCAGCCCCAGTGTATGTGGCCGGCGCCCTAACTACTTAGCTATGGGCATTGAGCCTTCTGCCAAAATTTTTTTTTCTTTTTTTTTTTTTATTGAATGTGTACATTAGTTCAGCCATGGGGTACAGTGTGGGGGCTTCACATGCAATCTGAGATATTTTATCAACCTGATTGACAGAATATTCATGATATTTTCTCGTTTACTATATGAAAACATTTTTTGATCCTTGTTTAGAAGTTTTCTCCATGGCTGAGTCTGTTGCTACAAAATTCTCTAATATGTGACTCTACCTGGCAGTTCTAAAATGCAACTTCACGCCTAAATTTGAAGAGTTAGCAATTCTCCGACATTTTGGGAATAGTTAGCACATTCCATAAACAAACTTGGGTGTCTGCGGTAAAAAAAGCAGCAGCTGAGAAGTTTGGGGCAGCTCTAGCTCTCTTCTGTGTCTGGATTCAGCAGTGTCACCATTGCCCTTGGCCATGGAGGGAGGATGGCACAGACAAGCAATAATCTACTGCAGATATTAAAGGCCAATTTGTGCCAAGAACCGTGATAGGTGCTTTATATATTTCAATGCTAATCCCCAGGTCTATTTGCGAGGTCGGCATTTTTATTCCTATTTTACAAATGACAAAACTGAGGGTAAAGAGGAGTCTTATCCACAGCCACGTTGGGAAGCCAGGATTTGGGCCAGCTCCATGGACCCTGCAATCAGTTCCTGCCTCATAAGGCCTCTAAATGCTACTGCCCTTGGGGTCAGCACTGACCATCATGCTGAGGAAACTGCCAGGTACAATAATCTGGAACAGTAATATTGAACCTGAGGTGCTGACGCATTTGTGCAGAAATCTCACCCTTTTTCCATTTCCTCTGCTGCTGTCTGGTTAGCATGTTTAAAAAGCAACTAAAACAGCTCAGGAGAGAAAAGGTCTCATTGCAGGTGTTCATTCAGCCGTTCAATAAAACCACATGAGGAACAAGGCATTCTGCTAGGTACTTGGGAGATTCAAAGATGAGTAGAGTGCCTTTCCTTCCCGAATGGAGCTGACAGTTTAGAGGGGGAGAAAGGCAAGCGTGCCCAATCCCAGAATGTGGAGGAAGAATGTGGCAGATGCCAAGAAAAGTTCTAGAAGCTCTGCTGGTGAGCAGAGTGAGGGATATTGGGGAGCTGGAGAGTCAGACAGTGCCACTATCAGAGGGGAGGTTGGACGGAGCATGGGACAGTCACTGCACTTGGGGTGATGCAGACCCACGCAAGAGGGAAAAAAAAGAAGTAGGGGGCAAGAAAAATGCTGAGTATGAAATGAAATATTTTGCAATTTACTTACGCATTTATTTTAGAGAAAGGGTCCCATTCTGCCACTCAGGCTGGAGTCTAGAGGCATTATCATTGCTGATTGCAGCCTTGAAACTCCTGGGTTCAAGGAATCCTCCTGCTTCAGCCTCCCAAGTAGCTGGGACTACAGGCATGTGCTACCAGCACACCCAACTAACTTTTTCATTTTGTACTTTCTATAGGGAGAGGGTCTCACTATGTTGCCCAGGCAGTTCTGGAACTCTTGGCCTCAACTGATCCTCCCACCTCAGCCTCCCAAACTGTTGAGATTACAGGTGAGAGCCACTGAACCTGGTCTTTCAATATTTTAAAAATATTCCTCCTCTCCCTTTCTTTCTCTTTCTCTCCTCCTTCCTTCCCTCCTCTTCCCTCCCTCCCTCCCTCTCTCTTTCTCTGTGCATGGTAGGGAGAGCCACAAATGAAAGAGAAGAATAGAGAACCCGAAGATAACGATCTGATTCAGGGGAAATCTACAGTGGCAGGAATCATCTGGCCTAGCTGAGAGCCACAGCCCCCTCCAGTTTGATGGCCACCAACTGGGGCAAGGCTACTGGGAACGTGTCACCGGGGGGAAATGGGACCCGGCTTAAGTAGCTCTGGAGCCAGATTTCAGCTGAGATTGCCCCACGAGCGCTTGGGAAAACAGGAGCAAAAGAGATAATAAAGCAAAATGGCTTTGCATTTTTTTCCACCCCTTTCTCCTATCACTGTACCTAACAGACAGGCCTTTCTGTGCCAGCGTATACACTTTCCTAGGGGCGAGGTGGGGAGGGTGCGTTTATTAAACTGTGATTGGATCTGAAGAGTATGCAGTTTCAACCATTGTGAGGTTGTCAAGACAATGAGGGTGAACAAAGGGGAAGATAACGGCACCCGGGGTGTCTGCTGAAGCATGAAGGGCAGCCAAAAATATCCATATTGATTGCACCCCTGTCAGACTCAAGCCACTTTCTTATGGCAGTGAGTCACTTCTGCTCATGGAACCATCAGCCCCAGACAGGGTGCAGGGCCCCTGAGTCACCAGAATGGCCTTGTTTCTGCTGCCTGGAGGGATGTTTCAGGAATCCCCAGGTACCCAAGGCCTACAGTGGTGGGAGCAAACACATTTGCCATGAATATTGAGGACTCAGTGCAGGGTTTCTAGTATTAGTGGGGGAATATTTGATAGGGAGGAGAGTGGTGTCCCCTTAGCATTGGGGCACTCCTTCTCAAAGGAGAACACAGTTTCCTCCCTGCTAGGTTGAGTCTTGGAGAAAAACATAATAGCAATAACTGAGGATCGATGTGTTTCTTGGTTCAAAATTGGGCACAGCAGATAGTGGACCAGTTCTGAGATTGTCCTCTGGGTCTCTGCCAAGAGAAAGCATCACAGTTGCTGCTGTCATCTGTTTGTGTTTCAGACATGTCACACAGTGGGAGGCCTGTGTTGTCAAACTCAGTCGCTGGTGCCCAACACACCTCTCTGGGGGAAGAATGACTCTCGTCAAACTGGGAACTGCCTTATAAACAACACTGATCTGTGAATACAGAATTGGATCCTCAAAGCCTTTGCTTGAATTGTGGCCAGAACTAACGTGGAGGGCATTTGGTCCAAGGTCCAGGACCGTGCTGAGTTTCTGGCATGATGGCAACACTTCCTGTGTCCTCGAACTCCCTTCAGATTCAGCTGAAGGGAGTCTTCCCTTCTCCTCCCCTTCCCTTCCTGTCCCCAGGAGATGGGAATAAATAAATAATCAAGTATGATAGTGTGTGAGTCACACAGCGGTGAGTTCTACATAGAGAACCTAAGCAGGGTGAGGCAGAGAATGTGCTGGGGGATAAGAAGGGATTTAGAATTTCTGGCAGGAGTTTGGACCAAGACCCAGCTGTGGTCATACATCCCTGACGGAGAGATGGCTTGCTGAACTCAGCTTCTCTGGGTCGCCCTATAAAGTCTGAACTGGTGCCTTCATTAGCAGGGTAAGGGATCAAGGACTGTGTGAGTCAGGAGGGCCCAAATAGATCGGTGGATGAAAGAACAAGAGAGGGTAAAAACAGGGAGGGTGTCAAAAAATGTATACACATTTTAAAAGGAAAAAAAATGGTATTAACATTGTAATACTCAATGTATACTGATAATGAAAGAGGAGTCCCTCTTGTAATTGTACTCCCCTCCCCAACCTCAGGGTCCTGGTGAAAGGGCTGAACTTGCTCTAGTGAGGGTCAGATGAACCTGGACCTCAATTACAAGTGTAATTCTTAGTGTTTCAGGATTCACTGGGACTAAAACACATCTATGAGTACGAAGTCCAAATTATGCTAGTATAGAAAACTCTTTGCACTTCAAAGCATGTGTGTATAGCCACAAGAATAATATTGGTTTACTTTCTGAGTATTCTACAATGATTCATTAGTTACTCAGTGTCTGTGAAGTTCAAGGCACCACTCTGTACTATGAAAATAGGGCAGAGAGCAAAATCAAAATGCTTCCTTACAGGAGTGGGAGAGGGGAATAAATAAATAATCAATTACGACACTGTGTAAGCCATACAGTGATACGTTCTATGTAGAGCACTAAACCAGGCTGAGGTGGAGAATGGTGGGGGTCGGCGGGGACTTAGAATTTCTAAGTAGGAGTTGGGTTTTTAGGGCAGGGGTTTTGACGAAGACCTCATGGAGGGGAGGGCTCCAGCCATGCAGATATCTAGGGGAAAGAGCTTTCCAGATGTTCATTCCTAATAAAATGCATTTTTAGATACCCCACAAATTATAAATTGTCAGCAGTGTCCTTAGTCTGAAAGTCCCAGACTCCTCCCCATTGTCTTTGAAGCCATGGGATCGTGTGGGAAAACTGAGGCTGAAACAGAGCCTGGCCTCATCCTGGCAGTGCAGATCGTCCTCGAGGGAGAAACTGAGTCGTTTCTGAGTGGTGAGGGCCGTGACACAGCAGTCGCAAAACTCAAGCAAGAGCAACCATCGTATAAAGCAACCAAATGAGAAGACCGAGGGAAGGAAGGGGCTCCCCTGTTTCATCTATTCTTCCTTCCTTTCATCCCATTTTAAATAAAGTTCAATTCAATTCAGGTATAAGATGCTGTGGTCTGGAGTGGTTCATACCCACCAAAACTCATGCTGGGATTCAATCTCCAATGCGCCAGTGTTGGGAGCCGGGGTCCAACAGGAGGTGTTTGGATCATGGAGGAAGATCCCTTATGAATGGATTAATTCCCTCGTATGGGGGTAAGTGGCTTCCTGCTCTGGATTAGTTCCTGTGAACCTGGGTTATTAGAGAGTCTGGCTTCCTCAGTTTCTCTCTCTTGCTTCCTCTCTCACATGTAATCTCTTTGCACACACACCTGTGCTCCTTCCACTTTCCATCATGAGTTAAAGCAGCCTGAGGCCCTCACTGGATGCAGCTGCAGAACCTTGAACCTTCCAGCCATCAGAATCATGAGCCAAGTAAACGTCTTCTATTTATAAATTCCTCAGCCTCAGGCATTCTGTTAAATGAATATTCTGTTAAACTAAATATTTGCACAGATGCTTTCGGGTATCACAGCAAAGGGCATCTGATACTCTCCAGGATACTGAAGGGCAAAACAGAGAGGAGGAACGCATCAGTACCTTGGGTCTCGTCTCCAAGGAGAGGTCAGTGGAGTTAACTCCAGGGAGGGAATTCTGTAAAGTCAAAGCCAGGAGACCTTGTTTTTCGCTGAAAGAAAGACAAAGAAAGAAAGAAAGAAAGAAAGAAGGAAAGGAAGGAAGGAAGGAAGGAAGGAAGGAAGGAAGGAAGGAAGGAAGGAAATTTACTCTCTCTTTCTCTCTGGCTTTCATCACCGCATGAAGAGTGGGCACAGTGACTCCTTCCTACTGCCTGGGGAGTATCCAGCTTAACAGGAATGGTGCTCTGAGCACCATGACTGTTCTCAGATGCCTTTAGGGTTCAATTCTCTGCCCTCACCCTAGTAACTATCAGCCAGATGGATGCTGGCAACCTCCAGCTACCCAATGCCAGTAATCTTCTCAGAGTGCCTGATGTGGAAACTAAGGGTGAGTCAGGTCCACAGCCTCTCACAACCCAGGCAAGAGCTCTTTTCTAGTGGGGCAGTGGAGCTGTACAGCCTGAGGTTGCAGAGCCTTTTAGGGCTATTGTACACAAGTGTTAAACTTGGGAAGAGAGTTTTGATGAAAATCAGTACAAGGTGCCTCAAACTCTAGTCCTCACTCCCAGTCTAGCTGTGTTACTTTGGTAATTTACCTTTATTTGCCTCTATTTTCTCATAAAGCAAAGTAGAAATAAAGCCTTTCTCATTATGACCATTAAATAAATCAATATCTATAAAGAACTTATAACAATGCCTGGAATTCATAATAGTAATAGTAACTATTATTATAAATAAATATAAATAGAATATATATAGTATTACAAATAATTAATATTGATAATTACATAATTATATAATATATAATAATTTATTATATAAATAGAATAAAAATAACAATAATAATTATTTTTATAATTCTTAGGGAGCAAGAAAGAACTCACCTCTACTTTTTGGCTTTCTATGCATTTTCTAGATTTTCTGGAACCCAATCTCATATTCTGCTAAAGAGTCACTGGGAAATGAAAAAGGAAAGCCAAGGAAGATGACCTGAGGAACAATCTGATTGTGGCATATCTCAGATATAATTTTCTTTTTCCTTTTATTTTCTTTTTTTTGGAATGGAGAAGGGGATGGGAAGTTTAATTGTATATATATTTCAAACACTGCCAAACATGAACAGTATTGTTTTAGGCAGTTTTTTTAAAAAGCAAATCTTATTTTGCATATTAAGTTGTACAACATGATGCGATAAGATACGTGTGTGTGTGTGTATAGTAAAATGGTTGCTATAATGGACAAATCAACATATTCATCATTTCACAAAGTTATCTACTCCCATCTACCCACCTCCATGGCACAGGCAGCTATTTTGCAAAAATCGCAAACACATTATCATTAACTATAGTTCTCATTTTGTACATTAATTAGATCTTTCAACCAATTCATCCTACATATTCGCTACTTTGTATCCCTGGACCTACATCTCCCTTTCTCCTCCTCCCCCCCTACCATGACCCTAGTAGAGTTAGTTTTACTTTAGACTCACCCACTTATTCTTGTGTTAGTTTTCATTTCTTCCTGAGTGTATGATCATCTTTGGAAGATTATTTTCTTTCTTGTCTTCACTTCTGTATTTTCTACCCTTTTAATTCTTTGTGTTCCTATACATTTTCTTCTGGTTTATCTTCCATTTCACTGATGCTTTCTTCTGCTGAGTCTAAACTACTCTTTGGTATTACATCTTTCCATTCAAAAATTTTTATTTGATTTTTTTCAAATATCCTATGGTGTTTTTTAATGCTTCCCAATTATTTCTCAAAATTTGTAGTATTTTTTATGACTTCCTTGACTACAATAAGCATAGTTATTTAAAGAATAAATCTTATAATTATACCATCTGGAATCCCTGTGTGTTTATGTGTATTTTCTATTTTCATTTATGTTGTCTTATCCTTTTTTTTTGTGACTAACTATATTTTAATTTTGTACTGGAAATTGTATTTGAAAAACTGTTTGTAGAAGTTACATATGATATTTTCCTGCAGAGAATTTTTTTTTCATTGTCAGCTCCTTACTTAGTACTAGTACTTTTGAAGCACCTTAATCTAGTTTCGGGGACTGGAATTTTTCCATGCCACTGATTTATTTAAAACTGAAAGTCCATTTGATGACTGGCTTATTTTTCTCCTGATGTTTATTCTTTCTGGGTCTCAATCAAAAATCAAAGGCGTTAACGTGGCCTCTCATACTTGATGAGTTTGAAATACCTATTTTGCCCTCCCAGATCCATGAGGCTTCTATCTTATTCTTGATTTGGCTTAATTAAACTTTATCCTGTTATCTTTTTTGATGCCTTAAAGAGATTTGAAAAATAATTTTCCCACATTTTGTGATTGTCTTCAGCGAGAGGATTTGTCCAAATTATCCCAAAGGTAATATAATTGTCACTCTCTCCACTGAGACATTTTTTTTCTGAGGTTTATAAAAGGCATAGCTGAAAGATCTATATATAAACATTATATAATGTTTATTATTTATCATTACTTAAAGATCTATAGATAAACATTAATATAATGTTTATTATTTATTATTATTTAAAGATCTATAGATAAACATTACATAACGTTTATATTATTATATTATAATATCATTTATATTATTATTGTTATATATATAACAATAATATATATATATAATGTTTATAGTCCTTAGTGCCAATAAACTATGAATGAATTTGAGTAAATAATCTCATCTTTCTGGGATCCCATTTTTTTTTCTACATAAAGAAATTAGATAATCTTTAGAGTTCCTCAAAGGTCCAAGATTTTATGATTTCTTGGCTCAGGATTTTGCAAAGAGAAAAGTAGAATTCACTGAAAATAGAGTCCTTTAAATTCATGGAAGTTTAAATTGATTGAAAGTGTCAAACGTGTCTGCATGAAGCCTGCCTCTAATTCCAGTCTATTTGTTAGGAAAATGTGTCCTCAGATTCAAGCCAGTGGCTGATCTCAATGTTCATAAATGCGAGGACAGAGGAGCCTGAAGCCCACCTGGGCCATCAAAGACCGCCTACGAGGTGAGAACCACACACGCTTTTTCAAGGAGAGAATTTGGCACAAGGAACTGTCAGCCAGGTATTGGGGAATTCTAAAGGCAAAAAGAAAATGCTAAGGTACCAATTGCTTTGTAGTTGTGTCCAATCCCTAAAGCTGGAAAAGCAAAGAAAAGAGGATGAAATTGCCGAAATGCAGACACTTGGAGGAAGGGTCCATGGAGCTACAACTCAGCCTCTGAGGAGAGTCCCAACAAGTGTTGCTAGGGAGGCACAAAGAGGCTGGTTCTGGAAGTGTTGGAAAAGCCACCAAATGGAATGAGCGGCTGCTAGGAATCAAACCGCAATTGCCAAGGGAAAGATCCCTACCCTTCCTCCATCGGCCGCACAGCCTCTCTCTACTGCCCCCACTGGCAGAGCCTCACATAGCACCAGCGGACAGAGAATAGACCCCAGCCCCATATCACCAAGCCAATAGTAATAGGAAGGGTTTAAACTCAACATACTATTTTAATAGCCAGTGCGCTATGTTAACCATCTGCACTGATTCTAGTTTATTTTGTTATGCTATCCCTGTGGGTTATTGGAGCTTCAGGACAATGAGCCTGTTTGTGCTCTAGGAGTTTATGTTGTTTCACGTGGACACACTGTCTCTGTAAAAAATGTGGGTATACTAACATGTAACAAAAGAAAGTGAATCTTCACAGTAATTACTGGAAGAGATAGCCACCTTAAAAAGCAAATTCTTTCTTTTGTTCCCCCTTTTAATCTATCTATATCTTATTCTTTGATAAACTGACCTTAACTTAGGTTATCCAGCAACACTCAATCTATTGTCTTATGATGTACAATTAGACATTGATTCCTGCTCTTATATCCCAACCCTAGCAACATTTGAAGTAGCTGTTCACTGATATGAAGCTCTGACATTTTCCATGATTCAAATATGCTAATATGAACCTCTCTCTAAATATAGACACAGCTTTCCCTTGATGACCTGTGATTCATCTGGTTACTGGTAAACAAGTTAGTTTTCTTCTACTTTAGTTCTCAGCATGGTTCTGTCCCTTTCTTTCTTTGCTACTGAGAAAAGGACTGGCTTAAATTGTGTCAAAGGTCAAATTTCATTACAAGAAACTGCAGGGGTGTACAAATTATTTTTATTGTTGTGGAGTTTGTTATAACAGGTAGTGTTTGTTCTTGATAGAGCATGTAATTGAATTTAGAAATCCTTATGTTACACTGAGACCCAAGTTGTAACAGTGATGGTTGTTTCATGATATGAGTCTTTCTTATATGATGGAGTGCTCAGAGCCATTCAAAATCAGCAGAAGAGATGAAAGCCCTAGACTTTGTACTAGAAATTTCAACCTAAAATAATCAGCACATCCATGCAGCTTAAACATACTTTCACATTTATCAAAATAAAGTAACCAGCCACAAACCAAAACCAAAACAGAAGCATTATATAAATCAGACATAGGAAGAGTGATGATAAGGAAAACTTTAAAGCATGACATACTTTATACTAACAGTTGTCAATCAAGCCACTTCAGCTGTAAACAATAGAAACTCTCTGCCATAAGTTAGACAGAATTTATAGAAAAATATTTAACTGCTCACAGATTCTAAGGAAGAACCAGAAAAATAGTCTTAGAAGAAATGCACTCAGGAAGAGTGCTCAAATCACAACGGTCCCAGTAGAGACACAGACGCTGAAATTAACCTTTAGTTACCAAGTTCTGGCCTCTGCTCCCAGAAATGTTGTCTCTTTTGTCTCTGGAACCCTGAAACTAACTATCTGCTTCTACTATGGCTTCTGGACACATTTTATTCTGATAGAATCTTATGGGGCTACATCTGGTTGCCTGAGTCTAGACCACATCCTCTGTATCCCCAGCTACCAATGAGGTTGAAAAAGCATGTTTCTCCCTCCAAGAAAGAAAGAGTGAGTCTGGACAGCACTGTCTGCCAAGCTTGGAAATGCTACTAAACAGAAAGTGTGTTTACAGGTGCCAGCGAGCCGAAAAGAATGGAAAATGTCAAAGTCATTTCTCCTAGCATGGTACTTAACATCAGCATCAGAATATCCCAAGGTGCTAAAGAAAAAAATGCAGATTTCTGGGGCCCTACCTCCAAATATTATCAATTAGGATTTCTGTAGGGAAAGTAGCAACTTAGGCCTTGCACAGGCTCCTCTGATGATTGTGATGAACACTACAGGAGTGTTCTCAATTCCAGCAGTTATTCATTTCAAAGGCAAATTAATAAATTTTTATTTGACTTATTTCTGGAATTGAATAGGCAGGAAAAGCCCTCTGCTGTGCACAAGAGAAATCGTTAAGTATCCTGTGCTTTTCACAGGAAAAGCATCAAAGGAAGAAGAAAGACAATATTATGGTTCTCCTACGAGTATAAAACCTAAAGTGAGGTTGCCTGAGTTTGAAAACACTCTATTATTAGGGTGTGGGAGACAGTATTTTTCCAAAGGTCACCATAATGATACTTCCCATTCCACACTCTTCTAGAATCTTCTAGAACCTTGCCACTGCCCCATCAAGAGATGGAGATAATTTTCTCTTCCCTTGAATCTGGTCTATAATCCGATTTGTAACAGCTTCCACTAGGTGAAAATAGCTAAAGTAACAATTTGTTAACTTTTGGGTTAGGTCATAAAAGTGCTGTGCACATCTACCTGGTCCTCTGAAGACACCTGTTCTGGGAATGCAGCCACCATATTATGAGGAAGCTCAAGCTGTCCAGGGAGAGGCTGATGGAGAGAGAAACTGAGATCCCTGGTTTACAGCCCTGGTGGATCTCCCAGAAGACCAACTTGCCAGCCATTTAGGTCACCTTGAAAGTAGATCATCTAGCTCCTAGATGAACTGCCTACTTGGTACCACACAGAGCAGAGCAAACCATCCCTGTTGATTCATTCCAAAATTGTATACTAGTGAGAAAAATAAACATTTGAAATTGTCTTAAGCCTTGGGCAGTACCTGTGGCTCAGTGAGTAGGGCGCCAGCCCCATATACCAAGGGTGGTGGGTTCGAACAGCGTCTGTGGTCCAAGCTACTCGGGAAGCTGAGGCAGAAGCCTTGCCTGAGCCCAGGAGTTGGAGGTTGCTGTGAGCTGTGTGATGCCACAACACTACTGAGGGCAATAAAGTGAGACCCTGTCTCTACAAAAAAAAAAAAAAAGAAAGAAAGAAAGAAAAAGAAATCATCTTAAGCCACTAAATGGGGTACTTTGTTACATAGCACTAGATCACTGATCAGGGGATGAATTAATTGCTTTGTGCCTCAGTTTCTTTTTATGTAAAAGAGGGGAAACAATTGTATCCACCTCATAGAATTTCAGTAGAAAGTGTTATGATATGTAAAGTACTTAAAAAATGGCCTGACCTATAATAAATGCTATACACGTATGAGTTTTGTTTCAAAAGACAGGGGGAGGGTGGACAAGATGACCAAGTAGAACATAATCAGATCACTCAGAATTCCTGAAGACATGTAGTAAAATTGCATTAATTTTATATATCCAATTTAAATTGGGCAATTTAAATTGATAACTATCCAAATGATAACTTTTGTAAAACATAAAATGAGTTGTACTCCCTTTACATTCTAAATATAACTTTAGCTAGGCTAATGTCAATAATATCTGTTTAATTAAAGTGAATTATTAATTCTTATGATGTGAATCATTTATTTCTATCATTTCCAAGTCAGGGCTCTAAGTCTAAATATCTGGTTCTAAGTTAAATCTTCTCTTCCCTTCATGGGGACCCGAGCTAATTACCTCAGTTCTCTCCATAGACCCAGAAGTGCCAAATAAACATTTGGAAAATAAATAAAGCTGTCAGATATGATACAAACATTAGTTCTTCCTGTTATTCCAGCACATGGCTGTTTACCAGGCAAAGAATCTATTGGAAATAAAAGAACCAAGAGTCAGACTATGTATGTATAATAGCACAGCTCAAATATGATAAAAATCTCCCTGGGCAGTAAGATCTCACAGATTTGAGGAGCCAGGATATTGCTCAAGAAGGCAGTGGGAAGATTGAAAAGGACCCAGGGAGACAGGTGACCCTCCTGGGGTCACAGTCATAAACTTTTGTCAGGCCTCTTTCATCACTGGGACAGAAGGTGGACTGTCTAGTTCTCCGAGTCCCCTCTTTTTTCTGAATATCTCAAAATATCCCCAAGCTTTTGTATCTGTTATCTATTGTTGCACAGGAAATTGCCCCCAAACTTAGTGAAAACAAAAACAACTTCTTTTCCATTTCATTGTTCCCATACATCCAGTTTTACAATCTGTTTCTTTACCTCTTTATGGAGATGGCTTTACAGCAGGTAGCTATGTGCAGGTTGTGGTCTCTAAAATGTATTTGCTGTTCACAAAAGACAATATGTTCTAGAGAATTCCCTGGTAGAAATGCAGAATTGTAGCTTCCACTCCAGATCCACTGAACCTGCATTTTTGGCAAGATTCCCAGTGTGCGGGTTACAGGTGAGAAGTTCTGTTCCAGGATTGTCGTTCAGGGTTGAGTATGGTTTGTGTTTCTGAGTGGTGTGTAACTATCTAGACTGGTCTAGTAGCTCAGCTCATTGAGGACTGGGGTCTTTTCAAGATCTTCTGTCTCTTTGTCTCTCTCCATCTCTTCTCTCCTCTTGCATTCTCTCCGTCTCTCACCTGCCATGGCTTTATCTTTGTATTTTTCTATGGAAATATTGAAACAATTGAGACTTGGTTTTGTTTTTCCCCATTACTTGGAACCAATCCCTTTCATCTTTGATTCAGCCAGTTTCCTTCAAAGCTAAATATTAAACAGATCTGTCTTCTGACAGCTGACCCCAAATAGGGACAGCAGTGGTCCTCGCCCCAGGGGTAGAGAACTGAGCCGACAGAGGTAGAGGAGAGACAGGATGGAGCCAGTTCCCGTCCCCGGGGGAAGCCCAAAAGTTGTGTCTAAGCCTTCACACAGCCAAACAGCCAATAGCCAAACAACCCATTGCTTCTGGAAGGCATTCTTGCAGAAATTCCTTTTTTGCCAGCGGGTGAAAGGGTTGCTAATTGATTTTGTCTGCCTTTCAGATGGACTTAGAGAGATGCAAGAGTCTGAATGCTAACAGAGAGGTAACATTTTTAGATACAGTACTGGTGCAAACTTTTCTGTGTACTCCTGTGACCCAGCTTTGCAATTTGGTGTTTGTGTGTGTGTGTGTTTCCCATAGCTTGTCATCCTGTTAAGTGCACATGAGCCATGAACTTAATTAAGTTGGCCATCTTCTAAAAAATAGATTTGTATCAAAGCCTGCTATTTATTCACAGCAAATGAATAAAAGAAAGCTAGCTCTTCCCAAAGGCTTGGAGGCACTAGTGGTCCCAAAGAGAAGAGAATGGTGAAGGCTGATTCCTTTTTCCTTTTCCACTGATGGCAGGGGATGTCCTTGATGTTATGCAAAATGGCAGAAATGCCAGTGCCTGAAAAGAGATGACAATTGTTTGAAAAGACACAGAAAAGTCAACCGGCCTTCTACTCATTGTGTATGACCAACATTTTTGGAGAGGTAAAAAAAAAAAAAAAATTACAGAAGTCAGAAAGTCTGCCCATAATTCTGAATCAAAAAGCCTAATGTCCAAAAAAAAAAAAAAAAAATCTGGGAAGGATGCATTTGCTTGGGCAAAAGGAAAACCTAGGAATTTGGGTTTACAGTCTTCTTAAGCCCTATGATTTCACTTTCATCCTTTCTTTCTTGTTATTTTGGATTTGAGTGTTATTATTGCGATTTTTGAAAAATGAAAAATCTGAGCTTATTCCCTTGCCCAATATGTGAATTTCTGGAAATAAGAGGTGAAAAGGAGGTTCATCTCCTCTTTAGCCTGAATTCAACTAAGTATGAACTTAGGAATTCATTATACGTTTGCAACATAAAGAATGAGGGATATATTGGGTTCTTTTGTTATATTTTTATGTGTTTTTAAAATTAAGCTGTGCCATAGAGAGTTGTGGGCACTGTGAAACTCAGGATTATTACTGCATATTTGATCAAATGCATGTTCTAAATGGGCAGTGGGGAGTAATATTCATACTTGTGGGCCTCACTTCTGAGGCAAATCTACTGACACTCAAACTCATTGGATGAGGAACAAAATCATAACCCAGAGGGAAACTTTTAAAATAGAAAGACATCTTTCTATTATCTTTTGAGAGAGAGAGAGAATGTGAGAATCAACCTCGTTCACAGCTCCAATTTATATTCTTGGTTTTCTATAGTGCCTTCACATATTCTGTAATTTACATATTCCTGTATCAGTCTAACATCTTTCTAGAACAGGCAACAATATGAATTAATTTATTACTTTGATAATTAAACAACTATCAAAATATTCAAAATTAATTTTTAAATACATACTGTTAAAACCCATATTTATTGTGGAGTTCAGAAACCAACAGCTTTGTAACTGTCATTAGAAAGCAAGGGCTCCTCCTAGCGATATTACTACATCAATGCAACGTACTAATCCCAGGTGTATTTGTTATCTTTGTTGTGTGACAAGTTCATTATCCTTAGTTAACGCATCCTGGAAATCTATTGAGTCCAGGGACCAATATGGAGATGTCAATTTTAAGGAAACTGCAGCAACTCTCTTGACCACTAGGGGACATTTGACTAAATTCTCTTTCCAGTTGAAGAGAGAGGACCCCTAGAGAGTAGAAAGAGAATCCAAAGTGGGATGTTCTTAGGGGTGGAATCAGGCCTATCATACTCAACAAAATCAATATATATTTCTCTAATTTTATTATCTTTCAAAACCTCTTTCAAAGGAAAAAATAAATGTCTACTGTCTCATTATTGGTACTGAGACCCATTAGTGTACTCCAGAGATGCCTGCATATAAAGATTGCTCTGGCTTATTTTAATTTTCAGTAAAAGTGAGGTAGAGGGAAAATAAGAAAGCTTACTTTCCTTTCCTGTGGTCAGATATTGCTTGCCTACTCTGTACCCCCAAAAAGAAAAACAGAAATACAGGGTTACTGTACCCCTGCCCCAAACCAAACCCTCTATCCAATATCCAATTTATTCCCTTGTGTAAGTTGAGAAGAATTGCCTCAGTTGCCCAGGGGAAAAAAAGTACTCTACACGACTTCTGTAAGTTGACCGCCCAAGGGACGGTAACAAACTGGTCAACATATGGACATGGTCAACATAAGGAACTAGGCCTGCTGTGCCGAAACGTATACGTGGTGCCTGTCCGGTCTGTGAAAATTAGGTCAATTGAAGGAGGAGGTCAGTGGAGGGAGGTGGTCAGCTATGGAGGTCCTGTTGTCTATTTTTAAATCTATCCTTGCCTGTGTCATGACATTCGGTAGCCAAGTGCCACAGACATCATTGCCTTTTTGAAGGTAACAAGGCAGATTTTGCTAGCTGTCATCCTGCTGGTTTTACCACTATTGAGCACAAAGGAAGGCTACCGGACACAACCAGGTAAGTGCATTTATCCTGGGTTCTTAGTAGACTAGCAGTGGAGGCCAAAGCAGGACCAGGGCCGGCCTGAGTGCAGAAAGGCCTCTCTTTTCTTTGGATGAGGTTACAAGATGGTTTGCTTGCTACGTTGTGGAAACAGCTTTGAAGGAAAGCACTGTCTGTAAGCTGTGTTGTTGTAATTGGATTTAAGTGCTGTTGACTATCATATAAAAGTGACGCATCCTCCTACTAATTAAAGTTGTCATCTCCGGGTTGTAGTCAAAGTCTGAATCATGCTCAAACTCGCAGACTGGCCTTAAAGCTTCGTGTCAAAAGGCAAGTGGCCGTGGGAGCCTAACACGGACTGTGTCTGCAATCTGGAGTTTTCTTCTACAGAAAGCTATGACCGCAAAATGCAATCCTAGTTATCAGGACAGCAAAGGTGGCTGCTGCCATGCAGGGTGACTGCTGCCAGGCAGGTGATTGCTAAAGAAAGGGTTTCAGGGTGGATGGAGACAGTTCCTTCTTGTAATGGACACTAGGTTGGGGTGTCAAGGGGAAGTATTTTTCTGTGGTTTCAGCCAGCATGTCCTGGTATATAGAGTTGAAGGGGAGTCAAGGTAAGCATGAGGATGTGAATAGGAGATGAAAGTTTTGCCTATAAATTATAGCACAGTCTGAACTCACAGGGCCTGCCAAGAAGACAAAGTGGTCACAATTGGTGTGGGCCCTGAGCCAGGGTTTCCACAGAGCAGGATCTGAGTTGAAGCTTCTCCCAGGGCCACGGCAACTTGGCCCACGCTTAGATGGACAAACGAGTTCTTTGCTGCTGCCCCCGAATCATGGAAACAAACAGGCTGAGCCAGGATGCAATAAATGAAGCTGAAGATTAAAGACATTATAAAGACAGATGTGAATTAAAGAACTGGAGGGGCTTGATCTTGTCTTTCACACTGGTTTGCATTTTCATCGCCATGGTGAGATCAGTGCTAGCTGGAATCTCTCCAAGGACCCCTGGAGACAGAGGTATAGTGAGAACCCACAGCCAGTGGAGAGGGCACGGGTGCAGGAGGGCCATGAAGCCTGGGCCCTGTCTATAGGCTTCTTCTTCCATATGGAGAAATCCTCTACTTCTTACCACCCATCATTTTCCTAGGTTAGTTCTAAACTCTCCTTCTCTTCTCTTCTAGAAATCCCAGTCCCGTAGATGTCAGACTCTTCGAGATTCCTTTGAGTTCATCATTAACTGCCCACGGCAAGAACATCAGACCGTGTGTCTCTTGAGACAGTCTCTGGTATGTTTATGAAAGGAGCACTGGAGACTCGAGTTTCACAATCAACAATGCACCTAAAAATAGGAAAAAAATTGTTCCAAGATAATTTTGTCTTTAAACAGCAAGATCAACACAAGATGCCTTCAGGGGACCAACTGGTCCTCCCGCACTGGTCTGGTGAGACTCTGAGCTGCCTCTCTCTCCAAACCCCTCTGGGGCTGGCTCCAACTCATTTCCCTTCACGTCACATCACCAGGGACCTGCAGGAGGGGTGAAACTCTGAATAGCAACTGGCGACTGTAAACCATTCTGTCTCTTTCACCTGGGTCTAGGTGACACTATTTAAGGAACCATCTCTGGGCAAGACAAGGTCCTGTGGGCTAAACGGTTGAGAAGCTTTTTATGAAACCCAGAATACTGGTTGCCAAGCCTCTCTTCCTCTTAAGTTTTAAATCCCTGAATAATTCCCTGGAAATGTAATCCGGATGTTTCTGACTCATGTATATTTCAATTCATGCCATTGTTGTTTTCAAAAGACATTTGATGGCTATTCAGGGTGAGCCTTTTGTCTTTAGCTAATCAGGGACTCCTATAAATTAGACTCACAAAAGTCGACATGGGTTGCTGTCAAGTCTGACTAGTTCTGTCCTCATTTGCAAACTTTTTTTCCGTTCCAGACTTGTTCAATTTCCTAAGGAGACAGAAGAAAAAGTCTTAACATACCATAAAGTGTTTCCCGTATCATTCCATCTGAGGGTAAAGGAATCCCATCAATTAATGGTGACATAAAACGGAATTTCCAGCAAGTCACCTTAAGAAAGGGAATAGAAGAGAATAAAGCAAAAAGAAACATCCATTCCTTGGTTCTTGCTGCATTACAGGAAGCTCTTTCTTCTCCAGCTAGTAGACACAGAGGCAGCTTGGCCTTGCTGTTATATCAGCAGTCAACAAATCCCCAAACACACCCCAGATTCAGCTCAGAGTTTTGAAGTCACAGAGACTTGGATTTGGATCAAAGTTCTGTCCTCATCCTCCCATTCCCAGCTATGTAAGTGTGACCTGGATGAGTTACTGGATCTTTCTGAACCCCTGTTTTCAAATATTTTAAATGGAAGTAATAATATTTAACTCATAACTTTGAACTGATGTTGGCTGAGCACTCAGTATATGCCAGATTCTGTGCTAAGAACGTGACATGCATCATTTCATTTTACTCCTACAATTTCTTTATTCTGCAGATGTAAGAACTAAAATTTCCAGCATATATACGCCATCCCCCTCAGGGATGCAAACTCCACTCTTTCTGATGACAGTTCTCATCCTACTGCTGTGAGATGAAATGAGATGAAACATGTGGGGAAATCGATTGAAATTCACTAAGAACTCATCTACCACGCACCGTAGCCAGAAGTGCTTCACCCTCCAGAGCTGTCGTTTTGCTTTTGTACATGCAGGGTCTTTGTGGATTTGAAAGTTCTAGCAAAGAACTAAAGACAAGCCTTCCAATTTCCCCAGAGAATGGTTTTCCTCTTCCACCAAGAGCAAAGCTTTAAGATACATATGGAATGCCAAGTGAGGAAGGGGACAGCTACTCGGATTTTCTCCAAATCAATCCTTGAAATAAATGGAGCAAAAGAAGTCTCTGACAGACACCATGCTCTTCCTAAAGGGATTTAGGTATTTCAGCACCAACGTAAGTCTGAAAATTACAGGAGGAAGAATCTCCCATTCGATGCTTTATTGGTGCCAGTGACAAGATTTCTAGAGCTTTTCAACACATAGTGGTTGGCTCTATTCAAAAGACTGATAAGGACTGCTCTGTCTCCCAAAGATTCCAGAAGCCTACGTGGGCTGAATCTGGCCATCCAGACTCAATTCCCTTTGTTGTGATGGAGAAGAAAGGCATCTCTCTGCAGCATTGTGTGCCCTAAAAGTCCCTTGATTACTCTGATTTAAAAAAGAAACATGTTTGCAGGCTTGAGCTAAGATGTTGAGATAAGAATGGACACTGTGGTCCCAACAGATAAAAATTGGAGGAAGAAAAGAGCTGATCAAAGTGAGAATGTTTTCTCTTTCTCCCTCTCTCCCCAGTTGACTCACAGAGGAGATAAACTCTATAACCCTGTTTATATTGCAGATGATGTAAGATAGTGTTCCCCAAGAGAAGGTATTTTCCAGAGAACTAGCTCTACTGGAGCACGTATTAAATCTCTTTTTATTTTAGCAGAAAGAGAAACACAACACAGAAAAGACATGAAATGATTTTCCTCTCCCCCAAAGCATGACTACACATATGTTTAACTTCATAATATAATCTTATTAACATTTGTGCTGGATATAAATCATAATAATGATGACCACAGTAACTTCCAAAGAACAGTTATTCTGTGCCAGGAATTGACATAAATTATTTCATTTAATCTTCTCGGTAATTCTGTTGAGAAAATTGAGACTCAGATCTTAAGTGATTTTTTTTTTAAGGCCGTGTCTACAATGCACAGATTAGAATTCCATGTCTCTTTGACTGAAAAATCTACACTAGTCCACACCTCCTGCTTCTAAACAGCAATGACACACAAAGAGAAAGGAAAGAGGAGAAGGAGGAGGGCAAGGATTGGCACCTGCCCATGTTTCACATTTTGGCATGCTCACATTTATTTACTTAATAAGTAGCGGAGCTGAGGTTTACCACCAGATGAATGGGCTTCTCAGTTGCACTCACGTTCCCTCAAATGGACTTGCCACCTGATTGCTTCAGGTGACTTCTAAAAAATTAAAATAGGTAGGTACTAAAGGTAGATTTAGGAACCACCTAAGCCCAAAGCTAACTGAAAATTATATAAAAATATTAAAAAATTAAAATTATAGAGTATATTGGGACACTTCAAACATTAATGCCTTGGTTGTCTGCTGTTGCATAATAAATTACCTCCAAAGCATAGTGGCTTAAAAGTAACAAATTTGTTGTCATAAGTAACATCATTCTGTCAGTCAAAAATTCAGTCTGAACACAATCGAAAGACCTACTTCTTTATTTTCTCTATTAATTTATGTCTTATTTTATTTTTAATTGATGCATAATAATTATGCATATTTATGCATAATGATGCATATTTACGGAGTGCTGTGTAAATCAGAGTATTTAACATATTCCTAGCCTTATACATCTATTATTTCCTTGTGACGAGAACATTCAAAATCCTCTTTTCTAGCTATTTTGAAATATACAACATGGTATCATTAACCATACTGACCCTGCCATGCGATAAACCAGGAGAACCTATTCCTCCCATCTGGCTGTAACTCTGTACCTCTGTACCTATTGACCAATTTCTCCCCATTTGCAGGACAGCTTGCTTCTACTCAAGGATGCCTGGGGTCTCCGATGGGAAGACTTGAATGGTTGAGGAGTAAAACAGCCGAAGGCTCAATAGAACTCTCTCTCTCTTTCTCATAAACATACACACCCTCTCTCCCCCCAAAATGGCAAGTTTGGCTTCCTCATAATAAGGCAGTCCCAGGCTAGTTGGACTTCTTAAATGGCAGCTCAAAGTTTTGGAGTATTCAACAAATTCTAAGAGACAGGAAGTAGGAGCTGCCAATTTTCTAAGGCCTGGACCAAGAAATTGATACACCATGCTATCTATCATACTCTCTGTTCAAAGCAGTCAAGGAGCTACCCTGATTCAAAGGGAGGAAAAAAGACCCCACCACTTGATGGGAAAAGTATCAAAAAATAGGGGATCATTTTTAATCCACCACTGTTGAATTTCAAAATTGCCTAAATACAATAATGTCAGCTGATTCACTAACATGGTTATGACAGGCTACACATTGAACTGGTTTTCTTTCTCTTAGTCATTATACATACTTGTCAATAAATATTAGAGTTAGCTGTATTATAGATAGCAGTCATCACCTGGGCTTTCTTTACCTTTATATGAAGATCTTAGAATGCATCTTAAGAAAGGGATAACCTGTCATTTAGTAATAGCTTACCTGTTGTCCAAAGGCAGTGTGCCTATACTATTTCATCTAATCTTCACAATCACCTTAACACGTTATACCCATTTTACAGATGAGAAAGTCAGGGCTTAAAGAGGCCCAAAGTGTTTCTAAACATCAACGTCTTTGGTGCCTTTGAATCCTTCAACATTCAGAGTGACTCTACTTCTAAATTATTAAAAAAATGTTCAAAACTTACACAGATATATTGTATTGACACAATACAATACTTTATACAATACTTTACAATACTTACAATACAATACTTTATATTCATGAGGCACATGTGACTTAAATGCAAGTTACTCTGACCCATCTCACACATCAGACATAAGAGGGACTCCACACTTGTGGATACTTGAATGCTTGTTTCTCCCAGTTACCCTTTCTTTAGATTTCTGTCTCTACCTAATTCTTGGTCATCCCTTTCCACCTCACTCACCCCTAAATGTGAATCTCAGCCCCCTTTCTACTGATCCTACAAAACTCCACCTCATACAAAGCTGTCCAGAATATAGGGACCTGAATTGTCCTGAAGGCTTGAAGTCATAAGGAATCTCATACACCTGGCAGAGAAATGACTTCTAGATAAAGGCTAGACAAAGCTGTTTTTAAAAATGCCTAGGCCATTTCTGTCGCTGGGAATTTCTCTCTAGCTGTCTACTTTCACCGTGACCCATAGATTCCTGCCATCACTTCCAGCTTCTCAGTCTCTGGAACTACTTATAGGTTTTGCCTCAACCTCCTACTGCCTTAGTTACTGCTGCTAGTAATTAAGATCCCTGTAATGGCTTAATGCACAGAAATAAGGCTTCCGCTTTGTCTTGCTGTGAGCCACTACAGAAATAGCCTGACTTGGTAGGGTCTCTTTCCACACCCAGAAAGGTCAGCAGAATATTTTTATGCACAATGATACTTCTCTCTCTAATAAATCTACTGTTATCTCTTGCAAGAAAAAAAAGGACAAGCGTTTCCCCTCTGCCTACCACACCAAAATGAAACCCAAATCAATCTAGATTTCAAGCTTGCCATCCTTTTTCTGTGTTGCTTCCTCTAAAAACCTAAGCAAAAAACACAAGTCACAACGGCACCGATACTTCATGTGTCTGTGTGTTGCATATGCCTTTGGGTTAAGCTCCAATTCAAATGAATATTTGTAAAACCTAAAATTCATTTTGCAGATAAAATGTGCCCTCCCCATCTTAGATTTTTAATAAACAGGCAAAATGTAAATAAATAAGTGCTAATGACTGAGGAAATAGAACGTTGAATAGAAGAGCAAGCCTCAGTACTGAGTTTCACGGTTTGACCACTCAACCAGCAAAATAATAGTGAAACTCAATGAGGGAAAACATGAACTTGCATTTGAACGCTCACCACACAACCAAGGGAGGCCAGGGAAGGGTCATCACCTGCCGCAGAATGAGAAGAAAGAAAAGGTGGCAACGTCGACAGAAAGTACTCATGGTTGGATATTTTTAAGTTTATTTAATACATGCTTGAAAGAAGAAATGATTTCATAGATCTTTCAATAACTTGGAAAGTATCGTGAATGTCGGGAAGCTACAATGGCCTAAGAGATCATCTGTTCTTGGAATTTTTGCATAAAAACACATTCAAGTAAGGTAGCTTTGAAGGAAGATAAAACAACCCAAGGAGGAAAACAATGGACTCATTTAAATATATGTGAAATTAAAAGCCAGCATGTGCCAGTGTCTATGAATTCTTATTTTCCTCTCCATCCAGTCCTGCTGTGGCGTGGCTTTTGCTTGAGTGACTCTGTGACACAAGACGGTGGATCATGGACATTGTGGCATCAAACTGCTTCTTATCTTTAGCTCTCTCTGGTTTCCACAGGGTACGAAGTGTGGGCCGCTTTGTGGAAGAGAAGTCTTCCCACAATGTCAATTAAGTTAAAGTTAGAGGGGCTGTCACGGTTTCCCCTGGAGCCATCTCGATCCCTGGATGTCTGTGTTCCTGCTGGACAGACATCTAAGCTAGATTTTCTATGACATGGAAATGTCTCGGGCTGAGATCACTAAACTCTTCTGACGACTCATAAATTTAACACTCCCCTTTTCTGAGTCAACAAAGCCCAGCTAATGATGCTCATTATGTCACTGTATTCTCCAAAGTCAAGGAGCCCCAATGAAGAATAGTTCCAGTGACAAGCAATAATAATACAAGAGGAAACTTATTTCCCCCTCCCGGGAAGCCCGTTGAGGGAACTTGTTTTGTGATATACAACCGTAACTATCTGCGTGTATCTTTATTTTAGAATTCTTAGTCTTTGCAAAAATTTTTAAATATACCAACGCAGAAAGTGAATGCTGTTATTTTTTGTTGCTTTTTTCTTTATTCAAAAACAAATGAAAACCAACACTTGTATATATTTAAAAAGCAATATAAAGGATACTTTATCTTGTAGAAAATCAAGACTGGTGTCACTGCCTGGTACTTTGAGATGATTTTTTTAGTGAACACACCAATCTCATTTTTCCACCCCCCATGGAATGTTTTACTTTCTGGGGGTTTCCTTTTAGTATTGTGCTTCCAAATTTGGTTTGGGGCTAAAGAAAGTCGTGGGAAACTCCTCCATTTTTTAGCATTTTCTGTAAAGCCTAGACAGATTCATTGGCTACAACCTTCTTAAAAATGAGTAACAGGAAAAAAGCAGGTATCTTCTGAAGCAGTGAAATGTTTTCTTTCATCAGCTGCTGAAAACAATGTAACCCATTGTTTTTCCTCATTCCCTAAACTGCCAGGAAGTTCAGAATTAAATGTAATGTTCTGTTTCAGTAACTATTTTAAACTTCCCCCTTTTATATGCTTTTTAATTATCTGTCTGTTCTATCTACCTTATTATGTATACACATTTTATTGATACCTGCTTGAAATATTTTCTGGAAGAAGGAAAAGTATAAGTTATTAGGAAAAAAACCCTCCAAAAAAACTCCCAAGTCTAATTACACTGGAATGTGGGAATGAATGTGTGCGTTATTTTAGACACAAATCCATGGGATGATTGCAAAACATTAAGTGACTTAGGATAACTGTCTACACATCCTCACTGTGGCTTTTTTTAAAAATTATTATTCAATCATAGCTGAGTACATTAGTGCAATCAAGGGGTACAGTGTGTTGGTTTCATATACAATCTGAAACATTTTCATCAAACTGGTTAACATAGCCTTCATGGCAATTTCTTAGTTATTGTACGAAGACCTTTGTATTCTATATTTAGTAAGTTTCGCCTGTACCCTTCTAAGATGCACCGTAGGTGTGGCCCCACCAGTTACCCTCCCTCCACCCATCCTCCCCCATCCCCTCCTTTCTCTCACCACTTTCCCCATATTCTTATGCTATAATTGAGTTTTAGCTTCATAGTAGGGCTGAGTACATTGGATACTTTTTCTTCCATTCTTGAGATACTTTGCTAAGAAGAATATGTTCCAGCTCCATCCATGTAAACACAAAAGGGGTAAAGTCTCCATCTTTCTTTAAGGCTACATAGTATTCCACAGCTCATGGTGGCTTTGGGCGTAAAAGACCCAATTAAGAAAAGTATCAAGGCCATTTTGGAATTTGACTTAGAGATGAAATCTACTTTCTGATTTGAGTCTCCACTGTTTTGGTCCCTTGGGCATGGAAAGCTACATCATTCTACCTCGTTCTCATGGTTTTTCCCCTAAGAGATTCTCAAATGATTAGTTAGTCTAGGAGAGTGCCCGCTGTGGTCCCATCCTTAACATATGGGATTCTGGGTGTGAAAAACTAGGCAGGGAACTTATTTAAGTTTTTTGTTTTGTTTTTTCAGTTTTTGGTTGGGGCTGGGTTTGAACCCCCCACCTCTAGGATATGGGGCCAGCACCCTACTCACTGAGCCACAGGTGCCTCCCTTTATTTAAGTATTCTTTATCAAGAGATGCTTGTTCTAGCTGGCTTCTAGTGAGGTATAAAAATGTCACTAAGACAGATTTCCTGGTAGTGGTATTAGTACTCTAATATCTGATATCGCAAATTCCAACAGGCAAAAAAAAAAAAAAAAAAGAAAGAAAAAGACATCCAACCAAATCGTTCTAAAGCTTTAAAAAATAAACATTTTCCTTTCAATCAGGGGTAAAGTCCTGGGAAAGAAGGAAGAATCTGTGGGAGTATTTAAATTAAACCGGTTTGCCGCCTGGAATCACATTCTCAGACCAGTGGCACAGATTGGTGACATTCTTAAACCCCTTGTAATTGTGCGGTAAAGGATAACATTTTAAAATGTCTTACGAATTATGATCAGAATCTGATGCTCAGGCTCAACATTTCCTTTAAAAATATAGAGTCGGTGAATCATTCTCTATTACAAAGACCCTGGGAAAAAAATTAAGAAAGGGCACCAGGGAATTTGAGAAATTGGTAACCAATTCAAAACTTCAGAGGGAAAAAAAAAAAAAAAGCTAAAAACCCCATAAAAACCATCTCAGTCCTAATGGGTAACAGAGTATTTGGGAAATTTAATAAACCTGGAGCAAAGTTACTTGAAACTCCAGTAATATACACAGTGGTTGAATTCCATTCATTCCTACAGCATCACGGAGCACCCTTATCTCTGAACACATACCCAAACACACAAAATCCCTGATGCCTATCTGGGGCCCTGGGGGGCAACCGGGCAGAAGAAGAAGGAAGAAATCTCTTAAGAGCCTTCTCTTGCATGATTTGCACTTTCATGATTTGCACTTTCTACCACATCTGTCACCTTTTACTTCCATCCAAACTGGAAATTCAGAAGCAGGCCTCCCCTGTGGCAGAGGCTACTGATGTTGCCCATCATTAGATAAATGAAATTAAAAACAGAAACAAGTCAATAAACAGAGAACCAAATTAAAACGAGTGCCTGAAATGCATGGATCTCCTCTTTCCTCTAAATGAACAACAGACTTAAAGAGTTCAAAGGTAACTTGCCAGAGCTTTGAGAGTCTCTTTACAAAAAAGAACATTTCATCTATAGCAAAGAATAAGTATATGAATGAAGTAATTTTCAAACACAACTCCATGGTCTTATAATCAGTGTCCCTCTTTATTTTGCAGAGCAAAGGTTTTATTGGGATGAAGTCCAATTTATCAATTTTCTTTTATGATGTTCACCTTCTGTCTTTTTCTCCCCTGAAAAACTATACTCCAGAAATCCAAAAAGACAGAGACTTTGCTGCCTGATTTGTTTCTGAATGACACGTGTGCAGAGCTGTTCCTGGAACTCAGTTAGTGCTCAATGAATGGGCGTGGAATAAATAAATGAAAACTAAAAGAAAGAAAGAAAGAAGGAAGGAAGGAAGGAAGGAAGGAAGGAAGGAAGGAAGGAAGGAAGGAAGGAAGGAAGGAAGGGAGGGAGGGAGGGAAGGAAGGAAAAAGAAAAGAAAATCAACATCCCTCT